>LLKO01000004.1:60366-188203 GCA_001513895.1 Graphilbum fragrans | reverse complement strand
GGGGGGGGGGGGGGGGGGCAAAGAAAGGGCCCAATGTCGATTGTCTAGAGCAGCAGCGATTGGACAATCACAAAACTACTCGTACATGCGCATGGCACACACGCCACAAAGATACGCATTTAGAAGGGACCAGAGACTCCGGTTTTTCAAATGACGTAGCTCATCCTTTTTTTGGGTTTTCTCCCCCCTTGCTGCTCGCTGAGGAATGCAACTGAGACCCAAGCGTAGGGGAGGAAAAAGTACTTTTTTTGCGGGCCCGGAAAGTCTTGGGTCCGTTGTGCTGCGGCGGCTTTACAGTGCCAACTTCACATGCACGCACCTCTGGCGGTGCTGGAGCCTAATTACAGCGGGGCCCTGAAAAGCGTGACAGCGCGCCTGTCCGCGGGGGCAAAATGCTGACTGAGAAGCAGCAGCGCGTAAAGGGCATCTCGATGGGGATGAGTCCATCGGAGTCGAATGTAGTCGAACTGCACCAAAGTTGAAAGGTTGAACCTGGCTTGGTGCACAGATACGCACGACCTTCTCGACCGTCCTAGCATGTGCGAAGCACAGCTGCTGTGCCGCGGAACAGAGCCATGCCCAGGTGGACGATGATCGACCATTTTTGACGAGACGACGGAAAGGAGACGACGTAAAGACGACACACATCCACCACCGCCATGGGTGTCAACGGCCTGTGGCAGGTGCTGCAGCCGTGTGCGCGGCCGACCAATCTGGCTACGCTCAACCGCAAGCGGCTCGCTGTGGACGCCTCGATCTGGATCTACCAGTTCCTCAAGGCCGTCCGCGACAAAGAAGGCAATGCGCTGCGCAACTCGCACGTCGTGGGCTTCTTCCGGCGCATCTGCAAGCTGCTGTGGTTCGGCATCCTGCCCGTCTTTGTCTTTGACGGCGGCGCCCCGACGCTCAAGCGCTCGACGCTGCAGGCCCGGCGCCAGCGGCGCGAAGGCCGGCGCGACGATGCGGTGCGCACAGCAGGCAAGCTGTTGGCGGTGCAGATGCAGCGGATAGCCGAGGAAGAGGCAGAGAAGCGGAAGAAGCACCGGGCCGAGAGAGCGGACGCGGGACGCGGCGGCGTCGGCATGTCCATCGAGGTCGGGGGCGACGGCAACGACGGCAACGACGGCATGGTGGAGGGCGAGACGATGCCGAGCGGCGACAAGCTGGTCTATGCGCAGGAAATGCACCTGACGCAGCAGCAACGGGCCGCACAGAACCAGAGCCAGATCCGCAAGTTCACCAAGCAGGACGCGTACCACCTGCCGGAGCTGGAGCACGGCATCGAAGGCATGGGTCGCCCCGACGACCCGCGCATCATGAGCATCGACGAGCTCGAGGCGTACGCGCGCCAGTTCCACGCCGGCGAGGACGTCAACCTGTACGACTTTAGCAAGATCGACTTTGACGGCGACTTCTTCAAAAGCCTGCAGCCCGTCGACCGCTACAACATTCTCAACGCCGCCCGCCTGCGCAGCCGCCTGCGCATGGGCCTCAGCAAGGAGCAGCTCGACGGCATGTTCCCCGACCGCATGGCCTTTTCGCGCTTCCAGATCGAGCGCGTCCGCGAGCGCAACCACCTCACCCAGCGCCTCATGGTCGAGGCCGGCATGACGGGCACGGACCTGACCATGGGCCTGAACGTGAACGCGCGTGTTGCCGGCGAGAAGAACCGCGAGTACATCCTGGTCAAGAACGACAACGCCGAGGGCGGCTGGGCCCTAGGCGTCGTCAGCCGCGACAAGGACCAGGGCCAGGTGCACAAGCCCATTGACGTCGACGCCCTCGAGTTCCGGTACCTCGGGGACGGCGAGGAGGGGGGCGAAGGGCGAGAGGCGGAGGACGACGACGACGACGACGACGAGGACGTCGAGTTCCAGGATGTGCCCATCGAGGGCCTCAATCGCTTGCCGACGCGGCCCTCGCAGCTTCCGGGCCCCGAAGACTTGGACGACGACTCCATGTTCGTGGCCAGCTACCAGAATCCGGCGACGGACGCCGAAGACGTGGCCGCGGCCGGGCTTGTTGCGGACGAAGAGGAGGACCTGCACCGCGCGATCGCCATGTCGCTGCAAAACCAGCACGGCGGCGCGAACAGCGCCGAGGAACCAGACAGCGGCGGGGAAGAAGAGGATGAAGACGTGCCAGCGCCCGTGTGGACGCAAAAGGCGGCGGAGGCACCGCGGCCGATTTTGGCCACGTCTGGCCGCATGGTGGCGCGTGTTGTCAACAATCGCGCAAACACCGCGATGAGCATGAGCATGAGCACGGTGGCAGCGCCGAAAGAGCCGCCAGCGGCCCTGTCTGACCGTCGGACACTGGAGACGGACAGCGGCAGCAGCGACGGTGAGCTGGACATCCGCTCGGCCATGGCGGCCGCAGCGAGAAAGGCCCAGAGCAAGGCGAGGGCCGCAGCGCCGCCACCTCGGCCGGTCCAGCCCAACGTCAAGAACCCGTTTGCCGGCCCGCTGCCGTTTGAAAAGCTGGACTGGCGCTCGTCGATTTTTGAGAAGAAGCCAGAGCCAGAGCCGCCAGCGGCCGGACATGGCGTGTTCGCCCCGTCGGCTGCGAATGCGGCGGCCACGGAAGCAGCCGTTGCGGCAGCCAGGCGAGAAACAGGGTCCATGGAGCCGGATTCAGAGCCGGAGTCGGACATGGAGCTGGCCGGTGGCTTTGAGCGGTCACCGAAAGAGCCCAAAGAGCCCACATACAACGGCGGGTCCTGGGACGAGTCCCTTGAAGTCGACATCGACACGGGCGATGCTGCCGACGCCGAACCCGAGGCGCCCCGACCGCTGCCGCCATGGCTCGCTGACAACACCGATATCCGCACGTCTCTCCGGGAGCGGCAGGCCGTCGAGGACGAGATCAACGCAGAAGACAGGGCCATGGCGCTGGAGGAGGAGCGGAGGCGGCAGCGGCAAGCCCAGGAGCGCATTGTGCACATCGACTCGTCCAGCGACGACGGCAGCGACATTGAGGTGTTGGAGGCGCCGCCGGTACAGAAGAGCAAGACCATGGATGCTGTGGAGGCCGCGGCTGTTCCGAATCCCCCCAATGTTCTTGCGGACGAACATGCAGAGAGGGCTGCTGAGGCCGCGCCTGTCGAAGCAGATGCGCCATCACCCGAAGAGGAGTTTGAGGATGTGGCACTCCCCAGAGCTGCCGACTCGCCTGAGGACGAATTCGAGGATGTAGAACTCCCAGAACGCGCGGTGGCCGCCGAAGCTCCCATCACACCCGATATGCCTACGAATGAAGCGGACGACGCGTTTCTCTTTGGCGACGGAGAGGCCACGGCCCCTGGTGGCCACGGCGGCGATGACGATGCATTCCACGGGTTCAGCGACCCCGAAGAGGAGGAGCTGCTGGCGCAGATGGCCGAAGAGGCCGAAGAGCACGCGCGGTTTGCCAGCACGCTCAACAACAAAACGGAGCGGGAGAACCAGGAGGCATTCGAGCGCGAGCTCAAGGCGCTTCGCAGCCAGCAGAAAAAGGATCGCCGCGATGCCGACGAGGTGACGCAGATCATGGTGTCCGAGTGCCAGGCACTGCTGCGGCTCTTTGGCATTCCGTACATTACGGCGCCCATGGAGGCCGAAGCGCAGTGTGCCGAGCTGGTGAGCCTGGGGCTGGTGGACGGCATTGTGACGGACGACTCGGACACCTTTCTGTTTGGCGGCACGCGCGTGTACAAGAACATGTTCAACGGCAACAAGTTTGTCGAATGCTATCTGGGCAGCGATCTCGAGCGCGAGCTGTCGCTGTCGCGCGACGCCCTCATTGCCATTGCCCAGCTGCTCGGCTCCGACTACACCGAAGGTCTTCCGGGCGTCGGCCCCGTCACGGCCATGGAGATTCTGTCCGAGTTCCCCGGCGGCCAGCAAGGGCTCGTCGCCTTCCGCGATTGGTGGGAGGACGTCCAGACGCACCAGCGGCCCAAAGACGCCGACGCCGCCTCGGCCTTCCGCCGCAAGTTCCGCAAGGCCCAGCTGGCCAAGCTGTTCCTGCCGCTCGGCTTTCCCAGTCCCGCCGTCGCTGACGCCTACCTGCATCCCGAGGCCGACCGCAGCCCCGAGCCGTTCCAATGGGGCGCCCCCGACCTCGACGGCCTGCGCAGCTTTCTCATGGCCACCATCGGCTGGTCCCAGGAGCGCACCGACGACGTGCTGGTGCCCGTCATCCGCGACATGAACCGCCGCGCCGCCGAGGGCACCCAGAGCAACATTACCCGCTATTTCGCCGGGGCTGTCGGCACGGGTGCGCGCCAGACCGAGGAGCAGGTCTTGCGCCAAAACCAAGCCATGGTCGCGCAGGCGCCCGCGTCGCTGGCCGAGGACTACGCTCCCCGCCACGCGCCTCGGGCCAAGGCCACGGCCAGCAGCCGCCGTATGGCGGCGGCTGTGAGCAAGCTCAAGGCCAAGACAGCAGGGGCCAGTACGGTCGCTGCGGCCGAGGCTGAGGCTGACGCCTCGACGCCCGCCCCCGCTGCCTCTACGTCTTCTGGGCGGCCTTCGCGGGCCAAGAGAGCGGCAGCCGGCCATAAACGCAAGACAAAGCAGCCGAAACAGACGGAGCGGGTGGCGGCTGATGTAGAGGATGCGGACGTCTCCGGCGACGAGAGCGACTTTCAGCCTGGCCGCGCCCGGAGGGTCAAGAAGACGAAGGCGTCATAGTAGGACATAGACATGTAACGAAGTATGAATTATTTGGATGGCTCTAAAATCTGTAGTTGTAAAATACTCAACAAAGCAAATGCACTGCACCGTGAGGATGGCCAATTCGACTTGGACGTGGGTTTGTGATAGTCGCTGTCGATGCACAGTGGGCCTACAGTTCACACACAGTGTAGTGTTTCTTAGCACATGCTTTTGCTTATGCGTACATACATAGGAGTTAGTGGTCGGCACCCAACGCTCCCCCGCGAAACACACCACCAATGGCAAACGGCCTGCGCCTACTCCATAGTGGACGGCTTGCCGAGGTTCGGAATGCGCCTTCCCCGGCAAGAGCGCACACTGCCTCCTTCCCCAGAAAGAATAAGCTTTTAGCAAAGAGAGGAAAAAGCGCGTCTTGCGAGTGATGTGCTTTTTGCACACGTAGCGTTTTGGCTTTTATTCGCTCGCATTTTTGTCGCCTCGTGTCCTTCGCCATCGTCTTCGCTCTCGTACCTCGCTTATGACTGGCTGCTGGGCAGGTCACGTTTCCTCGATTTGTTTTTCCCATCCGGGCCTCGCCCCACATTTCCCGGCCTTTTGTTTGCCTGCCTTCTTCTCCTCACTGCTCCTCCTCCAAATTCCTCCATTGCCGCATCGCATCGCATCGCCTGACTTGCGACACAGCCATCGTCCAACCTCTTGAGGCTGCCGTTCTCCCACCCGCAGCGGCCTTTCCATCCAGGGACCGAATCCATTTTTTTCTGTTCGCACGCCGCTTTATCGCGCACTCGGCGACCGCCGCTATCGCTGCTGTTTGGCATCGCTTCTTTTTGCGCCGGATATTTGCCTCCCGTCGATTTCTCGCAACCATTCCTCGGCGAACTCCATCGGGCTGGGCTGTCTGAACTGGTCTCTGCCCTCTGTTACCCGTGCAACCTCTGTGCGTCCTGTGGCTGCACCGAACCAAGTATCGCCGGCCGTTCCGCGGGACATTCAGCCGCGCACACAGCCATCGAAGAGCGAGCTCAGATATCGTGAGCACAGAACGAATCCGGCTGAGCACCACACGTCTCTACACACACCCACCAAAATTGACGCGGCAGACCGCCAATGGCATCACCGCCCAAACCGTGGGAAAGGAATCGCGGCGCCACGCCGACAGCAACAGGTGCGTTCCGGTCACTGTAGCTTCATCCCATTCACAAGACCCCTTGCTAACAGCGTTCACAGCCTCCATGGCCTCTTCCTCTCCGGCCGCGACGGCCTCTCCAACAGCAAACGCCTCCACCGTCCCCTCCATCCCTCCCATTCCAGCCTCTCTGACGGCATCGGTCAACCAGAATGCCGCCACATATAGTCGTCTCGCCACAGGCGCTTCTGCCGTCGCTTCACCATACGGAGGCTACGGCACAGGCATGTCGCCGTATCGCTATGGCGGCTACGGTGGCTACGGCAGTGGGTTGGGCAGTGGGTTGGGCGGTGGGCTGGGCGGCGGGCTGTACGGCTCCGGCTATGGCGGCTATGGCGGCGGTTACGGTGGCATGTACGGCGGAGGCGGCATGTACGGTGCTGGAGGCTACGGCGGCGGCATGCAGCGGGATCCGAACGACCCCAACAGCCTCACAAACCGCTTCAACACGAGCACCCAGGCCACGTTCCAGATGCTCGAGGGCATCGTCGGCGCATTTGGCGGCTTTGCGCAGATGCTTGAGAGCACCTACATGGCCACCCAGTCGAGTTTCTTTGGTATGGTTCTGTCTTTTCATTCTCTCTGGTGTTGATCCCTTTTCGCATTTTTGCTGTGCGTGTCATAACCGCTAACAGCCCAGCCATGGTCTCTGTCGCTGAACAGTTTGGCAACCTGCGAGACGCCCTCGGGTCGATCCTGGGCATTTTCACGCTGATACGCTGGATTCGCACCCTGATCGCCAAGCTGACCGGCCGGCCACTACCAGTCGATGCCACGGCACTGACGCCTGCTGCGTTTGCGCGGTTTGAAGGCCGTGCTGTGGGTGCTGCGGCCGAAGGCGTCGGAGCCAACGGTGCGCCGAAGCCCAGCCGGAAGCCGCTGTTGTTCTTCGTGCTCGCCGCATTTGGCCTGCCCTACCTGATGAGCAAGGCCATCAAGACGCTGGCGGCATCGCAGGAAGAAGAGGAGCGCCGCCAAATGGCGCTTCTGCAGCAGCAGCAGCAAAACAGCGCTCTCATGACTGGCGGCCAGCTGGATCCAGCCAAGCTCGACTTCTGCCGCGTCCTCTACGACTACACTCCCGACAAGGCCCTGGCACAACAGGCTGCTGCCGCCGGCGCCAACGGCCAGCAGGCATCCGTGCCCGGCCTCGATTTGGCCGTCAAGCGTGACGATCTGGTGGTCGTGCTGTCCAAGGCCGACCCGCTCGGCAACCCCTCCGATTGGTGGCAGTGCCGGACCCGCGACGGCCGGCTCGGCTACCTGCCCGCCACATTCCTGCGTGCCATTGTGCCGCCGTCGCAAGCACAAGCGCAAGCGGAGCAGCGACAGTTGTTGGCAGCGGCCCCGGCCTCTCCGACCGCCTCCGTGGCGCCCTCGAGCGTTGCTGGCAGCGTGGCGGAGACAGCTGCATCGCCTACTGTGACGATCGACTCGGTCATGGCCGAGAAGGCCGCTGCACAAAAGAAGGCAGCTCCGGCGGGCGAAGTGACGGCCGACGGGTTCATGAAGTCGGCTTTCTACCAGCAATAATGGCCTTGGCCTCCTTCTCTTGTTTTTCTTTTCCCTTCCTCTTCACGCTTTCTTTCATTTCCTGTGTTCCTATGGCTGTCATATTTTATTCCACGGTCCCTTTCGGGCTCGATTCATATCCATCTTCTTCTCGGCATGGCGTTTGCAGGACAGGGGCAAAAGGGACAGCGGTCACGCAGATTGGGCCGGCTGCCAGATATGTTTTTTGTATAGCTCAAGAAAAGTATATACAGTTGATTTTAGTGTTCGGTGCTTGCCATGCCGCATCTGTCTCGTATATTCCATAATTGTCTGGCGTTTTTAGTTGAATCTCTGATCGCTGGACTGCATATATTGGTGTCAAGTCGGCCACAATCACTGCAGTTTACGTACACAATCGATGTGGAGACGGCCAAAAGCGCCCAATCTGCAACGGCTGGATGGATCCCATTACTCAACGACCGGCACCGCGATCGTTTCCGTCCTGGGCCACCTACAGCCCTTGATAGCAACAGGTTACCCGTTTTGTCAGGCATTTCTTTATCAGGCTGGGGTGCGGAGTACTCGTACTACATATGTATGCACTATCATTGCGTATTCCTTTGACACCCTGGAAAGTGGCCTTGCATATACGGCCAAGAGCAGCCTTTTTTCCACTGCTTCGACACCGTCTGGGGCACCGGCCAAAATGGGCTGTCGCGTGTCGCCCCTGGCCTGGCGTGGCGCTGCTCGGGGGGACAGCCCCGAAAACGAAAACAGTTCTGTCGGCCCGTGGCCGACTGACGTGTCTCGGCCAAAACCGCCGTAGTGCAGCCGAAAGGCGAGCGGTGCATGAAGGCTTTTCCGAATGTCTTATGAGTCCCGTGCCATAAACACGGAGAGCCGATGGTGATTCGTGCTCAGGAAATACGAGTACTTCGTCACGTACGAGTACTCGGTATACGGTCTGTCCGTGGCTACGACCACTCATACAAACTCGAAGACGACAGCAATCTACTCCCAAAAAGGCAAATAGTGCCTTCAGCGCAGAGGCCCCCCGTTGCAACTTCTTGGCGCTCGAACCAGTGGAGCCCCTGTCAGAAGGACCAAATGGGAACTGGACCGGTAGTAGCGCTGGCTGACACGCACGAGCCAAGAGACGAGCCAAGAGATACAGGTGCTGTACTGGTTGCAGAGATGCCAAGACCGCAAAGTCAACGTCGTAGGAGCTTTACAGGTATGTACTCGTACATTCGGCGACGTATCCTGGCACAGCGCAAAGACACAAAAGGACTCGAAGCAAAAGCCGGTGCATTTATGTTCGCTATTCCTCATCTCTTTCGGCAGGTGATACGGTGTCGTCGCGTGACGGCCACAGGCGACGCTTTGCTTTCTTACTCAAGGCACACTCACACACTCATTCTCAGGGGTCTGCACGCGATGATCCGCACAAAGTGGTGATTGATAATTTAGTACATCAAGATTGCGTAATATGTATCCTAGAAGATGGCCATGCAACCCGCGATAAACGGAAGAGGAAAAACGAAGGAGAGAAAAAAAGTGGCGCGGAGGCGCGACTGGCAACGAGCGCAAGAATGGAAGATGCGGATAGGAAAAGGGAACGAATGGAAGGGTTTTTATATGCGTAGTATGTAGCTTGCTGGAAGAGAACAGAGGGACCAGAGAGAGAGAAGAAGCAGAGGGTCGGGGCCAATGGCATGGCATGGCACTTATGGACAGACGTGTGTGCGAAAGCAACTCATAAGAATAGTGTGGTATTTGTGAGCTCGTTTTCTTTCTCTCTTTCCTGTACAATAAAACCAGTAGGCGCAAAAGGAAGCAACATAAGATATAAAACAAAAAGATATAAAACCGGGGCCAAATAAAAGAGAACAGTCTGGCAGCAAATCAACAAAAAATGGCGTGCAGCACACCCATCGCTTATCGCTTGAAGTAGCTCTTCTCAATCGACCGCAGCGTGATGTAGGACACAGCCGCAAAGGAAAAGGCCAGCTCAAAGCCCACATCGCCACCGAAATCACCACCACACAGCTTGCCAATGGGGCCGGTGAACCAGACCTGGGCCATGCCGAGGACGGCGCCCATGACGCCGAAGAGGAAGGCGGCGAGGGAGGCATAGCCGGGAGGCAGCTTGCTGGCGTCGGTGTAGTCCTCCGGGTTGTAGCCGCCAAAGCCGCGGCGGAAGATAAAGTGCTCGGACAGCGAAATGCCCTCGTAGATGGCCAGCCAGTAGCCGATGACCAGCATCAGGTTCTCCAGGACGGACTCGAACTGGCTGTAGCCGGGGATGGAGATGGCGATGTAGATGCCGGTGCCGATGATGACCCAGATGAAGCGGGGGACGCGCTGGGTCTCCTTTGCGAGGACCTGCAGAGACAGACCGACCGAGTAGATGTTGGGGCAGTTGTTGGCGATGATGGACAGAGCCAGGATGACGACGCAGAACTCGCCGAAGCGGCCCAATGGTGGAACAAGGACCATAGCCAGGAGACCGCCGATGCCAGAGTTCTCATAGGCATCAAGGAAGGCAGGGTCGGTAGCGGCAGCGGTCATGACAGCGGCGCCCAGCAGCTCGGTGAAAATGAGGGGGAAGAAGAGGCCGGAAAAGGTCCAGAGGAAGACAGAGCGGCGCTTGCGGTCGACGGGCTGGTAAACAGTGTAGTCCGCCGCGTAAGAGCACCACCCGGTAGCAAAGCCGTAGACGGAGGCTGCAAAAGAAAGAACGCTGCCGGCTTCAGACTTGCCGGTGGCCATGGGCAGCAGGCTGTTGAACTTGCCCGAGTGGCCAAACTCGCCGGCGACAATGAGGAAGATGATGAAGCACGGGATCCAAGACCAGGTCTCGTAGGCGTGGACGATCTTGTAGCCGAAGAAGCAGACGAAGAGCGTGGAGATGGCGATGACGAGGATGCCGGCCCAGCCAGGCACGTCGTTGTTGATGGCATGGAACAGCTGAGCACCGACGATGACGTTGACCGAGGACCAGCCCAAGCAGGCGAGAACATTGAAAAGAGCGACTGGCTTGTTAGCGAATTGCGATACCTTAGACAGACGCCGAAAATAGCAGAAACACGGGTGCCACAGGTGAGACCAAAGCAGTACGGGTGGAGAGAAACATACCAAGCTTCACGGTGTGGTAGCCAAAGAAATAACGAGAAAGCACCATCTGGCGCAGACCGAAGCGGGGGCCAAAGGTCGAGAAGAAGCAGACGGGCATGATGCCGAGCAGATTGATGAAGATAATCGTCAGGGCGCTGTCGAGGAAGCCCATGCCGAAGACGGGCTGAGCAAGAGCGCCAATAGCGAACGAGGAGACGACCATGTTGGCCGAGCACCACTGAATGGTTAGCAGACGAAGTTTAGAGCTGCAGACGACCGAGATGGTGATCATGGGGGCAAAAGCCACTTACCAGAGTGCCAACCTTGCGCATGTTGTTGTCGGTGCGCTCGTCGTTGGGGACACGCTCAATGCCGCGCTGCTCAACACCCAGCTTGCCAGCCAGGCGATGCATGCGGGCCACGATGGAGGTGCCGTTGGCGAACTGGTCGCTGGTCACGGCATTCTCTTCGCCGGTGAAGCCAGCCGAAACATCGGCGGTCGGGTAGGCGTCCTTCTCGGCGCCAGGGACGTAGGCGTCCTTGCCGTACTCAGCGTCTTTGCTCATGGTGCCCGGTTTTTTGTGTAGTTGCTTGGCTGCGGTGGGACTTTGGTCTTTTTTCCGTGAAGAAGGTTTTGGGGTGTTGGATCTGCCTCCGCCGGGGAGAGTCGAAAAAATCAAAGACAGAAAAAGGAGTGAAGAACAGCTGAAGAGTTCTGCAGGCCGAGCCGATGTCGAGGAGAAATCGAAGGCGAAAGGCAAAAGGCTGTGAGGCTCGAGGAGGCCGGTTGTTGTGCTTGGATGGGGAGAAGAAGAAGTCGAGGACGATCCAGGATCACAACCAGGTCTTATATAACAAGAGGACAAGGCAGAAAAAGCTGGCCGGCGAGATGGAGCTCGATAGGGCCGCCGAAACGACTTACAACTTTTAGGTGCGGGTGCGGGTTCCAGCACCAGGTCCAGTCCAGTGCGGCCCAGCCAATCTACGAGCAGCCAATGCGACTGGGGCTAGCAGACAGACAGACAGAGAGAGAGCCACACAGCTGAAGACGGGCTGGCCAGGGTCGAGTTGCGCGGAGGGCGTGGTCGTAGTGGCTGCAGCGGGCGAGTGGGCGAAGGCGGGAGACGCCGACCACAGATGAGCGTGTGTGGGAAGGAGCAGGGGGGTGTGGAAACCAGACAGGAGCAGGAAAGAGACTACAGATGGGGGATGGCGTGGAAGGTGTGGGTGGAACAACTCCGTGTTAGACTTCGGACGCAGTGCAGTGGAGAGCTATGGCGTTGTTGACTTGAGTTGTCTTTTTGTGGCGATTGGTTTTTCTGATATGCCGTGTACGAGTCCTCATAGGATGTAGTGTAGGATGTGGGTTGTGGGATGTGCTCGAAGGACGAGTCTGTAGGCACAAACATGATGCTGTACTTACGCGTACTCGTACTTTCTCATGCACTTTGTTCGTGGTTTTTTCTCCCATCCCTGGCAAGTGCGGCACTACGACTTCCTAACTGAGCACTCGCACCGTAGTCGTCATCGTGGCACATCTCCCTGGCGCACGAAGCAGGTACGACTCCGGCCAGGGCACCTTCCTGCCCCAAACTGCAGGTGTGCGTTCGCCAGTGCTCCTAGTCGTAGTCGTATGCACGAGGACGAGTGTGTGCATACTCTGCTGAGCGCTCTGTTTCCCATGTGCTAGCGCTATCGCATTTTTCTCTCCATTTTCTCTTATGCGCGTTTTATTATTGGCTATGACTTTTCGTATTATGGCGCAGTGATAAGGATTTCGCCGCTGCTCGCTCGCTGGTTTTAGGTGCCTTAGTGGGCTTTTTCTCGTTTTCTCGTTTCTGAGTGCTTGCATTGTTCTTTCTCTTCTAGCCCACCCCACAGGTGCCGCTACCTTTAATCGCCGCTCCACCTTGTGGCTACCTTATTGGGCAGGTCACCGGGCCCTATGAACAAACTCCTGTACGAGCTAGAACTGTATGTAAGGTACTCGTAAGATACAGGCGTTGTCGTATCTTACATTGTCGTAGTGGCACTACATGTCGCACCTGCCGTCCACTGTAACTCCTCCGTAGCCCACTTCACAGGGGCCAGTCCTCGCACAACGGCACATTCACAGCAGACTCGCACAGCATTACAGCCACACTCTATGCTTAGAACCAGCGCCAGCCTGCAACCTGCAAAGCCTGCAGCAGCATGTCGTGGCTTCTATACGAGTACGAGCCATTGTGGCAGTTACACCCTGAACACTCTCCGGAATAGGGCGTTCCGCGGTGTTTTGCTCCCGGACCAGCCACAAAGCTCCTCCGCTCCGGCGTCCACGAAACGAAGCATCGCCAAACGGCCTCAACAGCACATCGCCGTCTGGCGACGCCGATGCAGGTGAGGGAGCTAGGATGCGAGAAACAGTCCAGCCTGCATTTGGGATCAATAGTCAGGAAAAAATGCAAAAGCGAGAAAAGAGGGTGGGTGGAAAGTCTAACAGAGGTTGGGCGAAACTGAGGCCCATCTCACGATGTTGCTTGGCAGGAGCCACAACAGCCGCCGGCCTCGATCACAACTTCTCAGCCAGTGTGTACAAGTGTCTACGGAATAGCACCAGCTGGTGGAGAATCATCAGGGCGCTGGTGGATTCGAGTGAGGCATTTTTGTCCTCGACAGCTCTTCCCAGACACGGCAGCAAAAAGGTGTACAGAACGTGTGTGACGGGCACGGAGTATACAACTATCTCCATAGCTAGTCCATAGCTAGTCCATGACGGTATCAATGCACTATACTCGTCCCGACAAGCTTGGGCACAAAGGCTGGCCCAGCATGTTGCCATGGAGTGAGTCGGCCTATGTACTTGTGGCTCCCAAAGCTTCACATACCTCGCGGGCATTACACTTCATACGCCAGTACTCTACTCGTAATGGCTTGAAGAAAACATGCCGTCTTTCCAAAGCCATGGCATCATGCATCTTCACACCCCCAACAGCAAGCCCTATGTGGCTTGGGCAATACTACCACCACAGCATGGCCGCAAATGAACAAGTCCGGGCTAATATCAAGCTGGACCTGTGTACAATGCGCGAAATAGCTGCCATCAACAATGCGGAGTCTCTTTATCTCTCCCGCTTGCTGCTACGGCTATGTACTGATATCGCGGAAGCGCCGCGCGCCCTGACACGGAATGAATCAACGACCACGCTGTCTCCCAGTCCCTCTGTCTCGCTTCCCCGTCTTCTCTGAGTGGCTCCCGCAGTTAGGCCCCACGACTTATACCCAGTCAGAACCTAAGCATGCGGCTGTATAAGTCAAGAGCGGGCTAGTTGCAAAGTCGTCCCTTATCACTTGTTCCTGATTGGCCCAATACCTCAGCCAGGATGTTCGAAAGAACGACAGGGGTGGTTGGTGGAGTCGCGTTTTGGTTGGTCAACGCGAGAGGTCACTGATAAGGCGACTCGGCGCTGCCGCTGCGAGGTGTGCTTCTCCAGAGGGCCATGGAGATCTAGGTGTCCATACAGATTGCCTGCCATTGGCCAAGCCAGACTCTCAGATCCAAACACAGTCAAGCTCTATGCGTTGCTGGCTGGACGAGCGGCCAAGATCCGCGTTTTCCACAGCTGATGTTCAAAACATCCATCATGTTGGGTCTGCTGTGTGAATGCCCGAATATCTACGCGAGGACTCCGATTGTGTGGACTCTGAGCCAACAAGTGAGGCTGCTTCTCGGGCCAGAAATCCTCCGGCCCGTCTTCATGTCTTCTATCGGCTGGGACAATTTGAATTACCCCGAGCTCCATCTGTGACATATGGGCCAACCAGTCTGTGCTGAGGTGCAAATGACTCTCATGAAAGGAATGTCCACAGTCAGCCAATCTTCTCCATTCTCTAAGCGGAGGCCACGGCACTAATGCAGTGCCATGGGCTCGAGCTTCGCTCGCCGCTTGTCGAAAATTGGCTTTTCTGTCTCCCGTGGACTAACTAGTTTCTGACAACTTGTCAAACAACGGGCTCTCATACTCCGTACACATCGTTTAGTTGCGAACACTACAGCTTGGCCTGTCAAGAAGCGGCTAGCCGGGCGAAGAAAAGCTTTACTACGGAGTACAACGGCGCATTTTCGCATAGGCGCATGGAGAGCCCGGTGCTCCGTGGCTGTCTAGTTCACAGTAGCTTATGCAAATAGTCCGAAACGACATCCGCAATGAAACCCAACAAACTCGAA
The DNA here is from genome assembly GCA_001513895.1 of Graphilbum fragrans. NCBI lineage: Eukaryota > Fungi > Ascomycota > Sordariomycetes > Ophiostomatales > Ophiostomataceae > Graphilbum > Graphilbum fragrans. The sequence continues at coordinate 173,541 of LLKO01000004.1, read as the reverse complement.
TACGAAGCCTCAGCCTTTCGCTGGCGGCCGTCTGCGGTGGCGGCCTTCGCCCCTTTGCGCTTCCAGCCTCGACCTACAATTCTAGCCTACCTCAACTTGGCGGCCTTGGCCACGTGCGTAGCGTCTCATCTACAGAGTCGCTATGCATCTCGCGGACCCGTAATGCTGCATCCAAGCACGTTTTTTTCTGTTCATGTAAGATGAGCGAGTCGAGATATTCGCCTCCCATCTCGCTCCCGCAGTCCCGGGCCTCTTGGGAAGAGGTATCTCTCCGCGTTACGACGCAAATAGCAACAGGGACAGGGGCAGCAGAGAAAACCAAAATAAAAACCGCATCTAGCTGCTGTACCTGCATGGAATGGCACCATCTTGCAGCGGCTGACTGCTTGCATCTCACCCGCTCTTATCCCCAGACACCCCCGACCCCGGGAGTTTTGGCGACATAATCACGAATTGTGTAGATCTCGTTGGTCTGAATCCTGCCAGATTGCTGCGGCCTCTTCCCCTTTTCGTTTTTTTCTTCTTTATTTCTTTTATTGTCCCCCTCAACCCCGGTTTCGCAGCTCGTCTGCTGTGGCTCTAGAAGGCCTCTAGAAGGATCGTGCATTATTCGTTGCCACTGAGGGATGCAAGTGCTCCTCTCCTCGCTTCTCAATGAACGAGCTCTCGCCGTGGCGTACTCGTACGGCAGCTTGAGCTAATGCAAGCTGAGAAAAAGCCAACGCTGCCACGTGTGTTTGCAGCCCCTTATTCAGGTTGCACCCCATTTGTTGGATGGTTTGGGGGGTTGATAATTCCTTCTTGCCAAGCATTGTTGTGTTCAGTTATTTTTCTCAGTGTCTACTCTCTTCGTTGCCAGGATGCAAGCTCGGTCAATCCGAGAGCGACTTCCGAAACATGACCATGTGCTATCGAAACCATCTTTTTCTGTTCTTCATTCTTCCTCTTTCCATATCAAAACAGGAGTAAGCACACGCTTACAGCAAACGTAGCATATACACAAACTGCGGGTTGACTTGCCAGCGCATGCACAGAAGAAAAATGCAATCGAAACTAACATACACAGACACACGTTTTTTTTTTTTTACAGTCCTCACTTCGCCTCTTTCGGCAGCGACTGTGCGATGTAGTCGAGAAGCAGCGGGCCGACGCGCGAGGCAATGATCTTGTCGCCGTCGAGGCTGGGATGGACGCCGTCACGCAGGTCGGACGAGGCGAAGCCGGTGTTGCAGTCGGCGATGATGATGGGCGAGTCGGTGCTGTTGAGGCCCTTGGCCCAGTCGGGGATGGCCTTGTTGATGTTGACGACGCCGTCGCTGGACAGGGGCAGGGGGATGACGAGGTCGACAATGATCTTGATCTTGGGGTTGGCCGCGCGCACGATGCCCACCATCTTGGTGTAGGCAGCCATGATGTCCGCGGTCGTGTGGCCGCGGACGACGTCATTGGTGCCGAGCATGAACATGACGATGTCGGCCGGCGTGCTGGCCATCCACTTGGTCAGGTAGTTGTTGGCAATGTCGATGGCCAGCCAGCCCGAGTGGCCCTCGTGGTGCTCGTCCCAGTTGGTCGTCTCGGGCTTGCAGCGCTGCGGGTTGCTGTTCTGTGAGCCAACATACTCGACCTTGTCGGCATAGCCTGCCTTTGCAATCATGTCCCACACGAATGCGCGCCAGCAGGTAATTTCTGTGATGCTGTCTCCGAGGGGCACTGGAGGTGTTAGCCACGGGGCTGAGGCCTGCAGGCTTGTGTTTTGTTTCTTCATCCCCTGGTTTCGGCTTCATTTTCTCTTTTCTCTTTTCTCGTCTTACTCACTAATACGCAGCTTGCTGGCTGCTAGTGCCAAGGCTGTTTCGCTCCACAGCTCAGCTGGGGCCGCTGTTGCTGCACCCAGCAGGGCCGCAGAGGCATACACGATAGACTGAAAACGCATGATGGCGAGTGGATGCTGATATTGACAGTTGGGGTCAAGGCAGAGTCCCGGTTCTAAGGATGTCGTCAAGAACTCAAACAATGAACTCAGGACGAAGAACAAGACTTCACGGGGCCAGCTACATACGACTCGCTTGTTATCTATATACCCTTTTTAAGGTCTATCGGAACTCGCAACGATCCTGCTTCTTCCTTTCGCCCTCGTCAACGCCACATGTTGTGTCGTCGTTGATTCGGTGTGCTGGGCCAAAATCCCCTTTGACCCGCTGCACGAAGCAGTCTGGATATATGGTCCATTTACGACGCACAAAAGAAGTTATCTCTCCATATACATGTTCATGTTCGACCTCCATGCTCCGCGTTTTCTAGAAGATATATTAATTGTTCCAATTTATGTCAATAGCTCCCGCGATCTAAAGCAGAATCGGTGCGACCACTGAGAGAAACGAAGATACGAGAATCACAGGGCATGAACGTGGCCTACGCTCCGGTGACCACTGGCCTAGCCCCTCTCATTCACCAAAAAAACACTATTTATCCTTTCTAGGGGGCTCCACAGTCCTGCTGCTGGGTTGCAAAAGTTTGGGTTTCTTCGGATAACGTGGTTGGGGCATTGGGACCGCTCGTTATGCCTAAAACTCCGTTGAGGAGCTCTGACCAATATAGCCTCATTATCAAATTCGGCTTGGCAAGACAATGACTGCTATACCCAGCCCCGTTTCCAAACGGAGGACGGCGAATGAGAAAATAATAAAATAATACAAAAAGGGAAAAAAACGCAACGGCGCACAATGATTCACGGAATAGATGTTCCTGACGGGGGTGGGTCTGTCTCTAAGGTGTATATCTCGTTGTAATTGAATAAAGCACCACCTCTACTTATCGCCCCCCCATCCTTTTGTCCTTTTCTGTGCACGTAGCTTTGGGCCTCCACCGGAAAGGGATCCGGATTCGAAAGGTACAGGCCGCTTCAGGAAAAAACGCTCTGCTTCAGTGCACTACATGTACCTACGTCAGGAGGAACGAGAGAAAGGGGGGAAGCTAGTGCGACAATGCAATATTGCAGTTATTCGTAGAAACATGATACAGTACTACGTGATAGATTCTTTATGACTTCCCCAACGGAACTCTCCAGCCCTCAGCCTTCAGCTCTCAGCCCCCAACCTCAGAGTCAGTACGAGTACAACTACGAATCAACCAGAGACAGAGAGGCTCGTAAAAAGAAAGACAACGCAACATAATGGAGCGGGGGTAATGCCCAGAGAGGCGTTTACGACCAGCCAACAGGAAGCAAAACACAGCTAGGCAGACCAGGTTAGACCCTGGGAAACAGGCATGGGACAAGGGTCGACATCTAGGATCTGTTGGGTGCTCCCTTTCTTTTTATCTTTTCTTCTTTTGTTGGTCAAAACGCAGTCTCAGTCGCTGTGGCACATGTCTCGGGCCAAGCTTCGGCGGCAGCATATCGAGTCGACCGCAGCGCGAGAGTATTCTACGGGGCCGGGGAGCGTTCCAGGATACCCGTGCAAGGCAGTGGTACGTGTACAGCTACGTCTACGGGTATTCGCAGATACTACGCGTAGAGGCAGCACAGGTGGGGCGGCGGCATCGTAGATGAAAACCGCGTAGACGAATTGGCCGAGCCGAATCTTTCCCGGCCATGCTGCCATGTGGCGATGCACGGCTGCTCTTTGATTGTTGCTTGCATTATGGCCCCCGTCGTATAAACAACCAACTAGCACGAGACCTCCACCGAGGACGGGAATCACGGACAATCAAAAGGGCCAAAGAAAAAAAGCAACGTGGTATAATCAATAGCAGGAACGGCAGTAATATATGGCTCTCCTTGAAATGGAGCATGGCAGGAGAAAAGGGAGTAGGGGGAAGGGCCACCCGGAAGAACGGAACTATAGCAAGGAGTCGAGCCGCACAGACACTGGCATCATCGGGCTCCCCCAGCGACAACCTCTACCCTTCCTATCTCTATCTTGCCAGATCTATGGGTGTATCTCCAGGTCCATCTCCGTTCTCTGCATATCCGTCTCTCCTCCCCCGCACGACCTCTCCTCTCTCTCCCATCGCCCTGCGCTTGCGGCGCCGGCCAACAGCAGCAGGAGTTCTCAATGTAAACAGTCTGGGGTAGGCTGCCGCTGCCGCGCCGCCCGCTTCATCAGTTCCGCCAGTCCCCACGTAGCCGGGTGGAACTGTGTATGTGCTTTTTCGTCGCTAGCTTTGGTAGAATGGATTGGGCTGGGAGGTCCTTGGCATGGAGAATTTGTCCATCGCCATCCCGACAAGGCGAGGGGGGGCGATGCATGGCCAGAACGTGGCAGGCCAAACAGCCTGTTGTGTCCTGCTTTGCGTCCAGGCCATGACGTCGAAGATCTTGGGAGAGGAGGACTTGTGTCGATGCCATATGGTGTCCGGTGTCTGGTGTCCGGTGTGTGGCATTCGGCGCCGCCATTCGGCATCAATATGCGGCACCAGAGCTGGCATCAGCATCCGGCCGCGCGCGGTATCAGCATCCATCACGGCCGGCCGGCCGTCTCACAACCGGATGTAGGCCGGCTCGTAGCGGAAGCCATCGGCGCTGACTTCGTAGCCGCCCGATTCGCCGATCTGGTGCTCAAGACGGCGGAGGCCGATGATGGGTCGACGGACGACGACGATTTTACCGTCCATCTCGCGGCGGCTTTCCAGAGTGACGTCTGGGTCGAGCAGGGCCAAAAAGACAAACAGGACGATCCCCACCAGCAGCAGGACCCAAACGAAAATAACCCTGGTGCCGTAGATGCAGGCCAGGATGATGGAGACGAGGGCGAGGGGCACGGTGACAGCTGGGGCCACCCATGGGGGGAAGAGACGATCGTATTTGGTCTGCATGTGGGCGGTTGGTTGGCGTTTCTTGGTTTTATTCTTGGTTTTTTTTTCTGGTTTGTTCCCCTGGTCTTTTCATGGGTTTGGTTTTCCTTGGGAGTGTTCCTCCTTCTGCTGGGAATATGAGGATCTCGGGGGGGAACCCCGAACACAAGTACGCGGTCTTTGACTGAGCTGCGGCCGTCGGAGGGCGTGTCTTGGGGGCGCGTTTATCTCTGGTTTGCCAGCGTGTGGCTGGTTGTTTCTGGTGGTTTATCAGCTGCCTGGGCTGGGAAGCCTGGATCGAGGTTGAGGTATGAACATGTTTCACTGGCCAAGACGGGTTTCGGGGAGGGACCCATAAGAAGCATAGCCCTGCGGCATTGCTGGCGAACAGACCCCAAGATTAGTGTTGAGATCGCCTGCCGATCTGCGAGTGCATATCCTGTTTATTCCCTGTCTGGAGTGTTTCATGGGTTCTGAACTGGTAGTGTAGAGTGGCCGCACGTAATTTGCGTGTCGATCGCAGGCGCCGTTAGCATCTAAGTGCACAGCTACTCATGTGTATGCACAACAAATACACCCAGACATAGTGCATTGTATAAGCAACGTTTAAAGGGAAAGCCTTGCGCCGTTGAAATAGTTAGAATGGCGGCATCACGGCCCGTGATTGGCCCCGAGAGCTTGTTCTCTCCAGCCGGACTACTGACAAAGTGAGAACCCTACTTTGAAAGTACGTGAAGTGTATACAGTAGGCCCTATTGTAGGCCTTAGCCATACAATTTACAATGTTAGAAGGGTTCCTAGCCTCTAGCAACGAGATGTTGCTCTTACATATAATCACCATATTCACCATACTCGTCTGAGGGAGAGCCATGTACGTTGGTAATTCCTGTTAGGGCTATCAAAATTACTACTCAATACGAATATCCGATTGCCAACAACAGCTCATACATCTCATACATGCCGTTGCGGCAATGGACAAGAGCAAACGTCTGCCAAAGCACAAACAAAAAAAAAGCATTCTTCGTCACTGATAACAATGCCGTGCGAACAAAGTCAAGGTTGAAACGTCGGAGCTGTGTCTGGCGGATGTCGTCATCTTCGCTAGAGCCAAGTCCCGAAAAACGGAGATGGTGTCATGCAGCAGGCAAAGAGCAGGCCAATCACAGCAGGCGGCAGACGGCAGAACCGGCTTCTCGGGGACTCAGTCCGGAAGCATGCACTGATAAACACCCATGAAGATGTGACGAGATGTGAGAGGTTCTTTCTTGCGAGTTTCTGTCAAACGTCCTCACCGTGCCACTCCTCACTCGCGAGCCACCACTCACCACGATGCCCAATTCACATGCATCTGCGGCATCTCGTCCGCTGGCCGCCTGCGTCTCGCTCAGCGACCTTGAGGAGGTGGCCCGGGCCCGGCTGTCACCCCGAGCCGGCGCCTACTACCACACCGGCGCCGAAACAGGCGCGGCGTTGGCCCAGAACCGCAGCGATTGGACTCGCATCGGTCTACGGCCGCGGGTGCTTCGGGGCGATTTGCGGCGCGTGAAAATGGCGCGCAAGGTCCTGGGCACCGACAGCTCGCTGCCGCTGTTTATTGCTCCGACGGCCTCGGCCCGGCTCGGGCACCCGGACGGCGAGCTGGGCCTGGCGCGAGGTGCAGCGCGCATGGGCATTCCGCAGGGCGTGAGCACTGTGGCGTCGGTGAGCCCGCGCAACGTGGCGGCAGCATGGCAGACAGAGCCGCAGCGGCGTGGCGGAGCACCGGTGTTCCAGCTGTACGTGCCGCGGACCAAGGAAAAGACCGCGGAGCTGATCACGATGGCCCGGGAGAGCGGCTTCGCGGCGCTGCTGGTGACGGTCGACGCGGTTGTGATTGGGAAGCGCGACGACGAGAACCGGTTCAAGGCGGAGAGCATCCCGGCCAATGCAGCCGCAGCCTCAAAAACGGAGCCGGAGCTCCCCCCCTTGCCCGGACACGAGCCGGAGGTCTCGCGCGGCAGCCACAACGTGACCCTTGAATGGGCCGATCTCACCTGGATCCGGTCGCTCTGGGGCCACGACCGGCCGCTGATTGTCAAGGGCATCCAGACGGCCGAAGATGCCCTGCTGGCTGTCCAGCACGGCGCCGTCGACGGCATCTACATCAGCAACCACGGCGGCCGGCAGCTCGACTTTGCGCCAAGCCCCGTGCAGACGCTGCTGGACATCCGCCGGCGCTATCCCGAAGTCTTTGCCCAGACCGAGGTCTACGTCGACGGCGGTGTCTCGCGCGGCACCGATGTGGTCAAGGCGCTGTGTCTGGGAGCACACGCTGTCGGCCTCGGCCGTGCCTTTGTGTATGCACTGAGTGCCTACGGGACGGACGGTGTGGTCAAGGCGATTGAGAGTGAGTGTTGCGTTTTTTGTGCGTGGTTTTTTCGTCTATACATACTAACCCACCAGTTCTGAGCGACGAGATCCAGACGGCGATGCGACTGCTTGGAGTCACCGACATCTCCCAGCTGGACGAGAGCTACATCGACCTGTCCGAGTTTGTGAGAGCCAAGATATGAGGCATCGTAGAGCGTAGGGCGAAGTAATGGACAGCAACTACACAAAGAGATGGGCATGTATATTATTAGCACCAACGTACAAAGAATCTAGATAATGCTCTCGAAAACATTAGTACTACAACGACGTCGTCGTACTCTGTACTCATACGCGCACTATCAAACACGCGAGAGACTACGGCAACAAGCGCTTCTAGCACTATCGCCACTGGGTTACACTACAAGCTGCTGCAGAACTCGTATCAGAGGCCGCCTAAAATAGGGTGTGTTTGTGTTGGATCGTATTCTGGGGATTCACGGAAAATCAGCACCGTCTTTTTTTGGTTTGTTCTGTAGCGTGCGACTAATTAAGCCTGTAGAACAGGTTCAGGAATGAAGAGGAAAAATAAGGCCAGGGATAAATTGCATGCCAACACCACAACGGAAGACACAATGCCAGCCGCCGGCTGCTATGCATGTGCCGTTGCCGGAACATAAATTGCACATTTTTTGAGTAGGGCTTGGGACTTGGAAGCTGTGGTATGTAATATGTATGCACACCGAATTACGTTTTTCTCTCCGTACCCCGTACTCGTGGAAATCACAGGCTCACTCCCGTCGTGATCATAGGCTGATTGATGGGCATTTCTACCGCCCAGCATGCCGACCGAATCCGTGAGCATCGCGGTGGATACTGAATTGGGTGAAGCACATCGTTATTTACTGCGTCGAAGTGACGTCAATCGCAGGGGTCACGGCGACTAACGAAGGATGGAGCAGCCGTGGAGAATGATACGAAGAACGAGTACGACTGGAGGAACCACCTAGAGAAAATGGAATACATGCTGGACAGGTCTGAAATGCGGCCGTCCATGGTGCTCAGAGTGCGCTATGCAAAGTCATTCCCGGTCAGATCCCCTATAATTACGGGTATCTACAACGACATGGTCATAGTCGAAACTCGGTACTCGTACATACGAGGACACCCTTCCAGGGGGTGCCATATTAAGGCACAAGGCACGCTCAAAGTATACAAATAAAACAGCACCAGCGCTGCCTTTTTGCGGAGCAGCTTTACCAATAGTGAGAGGAATACTCGCTGAAAGCGGCATCAATCGAGGCGCGTTGCCAAGGGAAGGGGAGAAACGGGACCCGAAGGGGGAAAGGGGGAAATGAGAAAGGGACTCTGTGCCACACTTCCATAGCTCACTGTGATGGAGTTAGCACTGTCTAGTCGCACGTACAAAACGCACTGGCACAGCGGCTCAGGGCCCGTCAGCCCCCAATAACGCTCGGCACTCTCTGCATGAATCCGAAACGCCTCAACGCCCGTGGCCTGCCTTCCCCGTCTCCGTCCCCTATTCACCGCAGCGAGACATGCTGGTAGCTACCAGCGAGAAGACCAGGGCGGCGAGCCCAACTGGCATGATTCACGGATCAGAGTGAGATTTGTCGTGGGATCTCGACGGGCTGCAGCGTGTGGAGAGGCCCATCCCAAAAGAGGCTCGTATTGGCCGCGATGTGCCTCTTTTCAGGGTGCGCCCCCCTTTTATTATTGATGTTGTGGCTTACGGTTACCACAACCCATTTATGAGTATTGGCAGATTGCTTTGCATTCGGACTCATCATACGAGCGCGACGAGACGGCGACGCTGAGCATCAGCCACGGAGTACGCGCGGGTATGATTGCAACTACGGCGGAGTGCTCGACACGAATGGAGTGCACGAACGGATGCACACACCGATCGTGTACTCGTACATACATACTCCGTATCCGTACGACAAACACGAAATGGGGCAAGCATTCTCGTTGTCAGACTGCTGGGATCCCAGTCTTGGCGAGACGCTGGTCCGCCGATCCGCTCCAGTGGCCAGGAAGGGATGAACAGTCAGACAGCATGGCCCTAGATACGAGGACGACCGTAGGCAATGTACGTCGTAGTGTAGGCCATACTGGTGTGTGTGGGCAGCGTGGGAGGGTGGCGTCCGGTCAACCCACGATGCTGTCCGTCTTTGTCCCAAGCCTCAACTACGCTTAGCCTCTGTTCGTATCTGGCGTCGTGTTGACGCCGTCATGCCATAATAATCCAAAGTAATACCCTGCCACACACGCGCACACCCAGGTCTAGCCGTCGTCGTAATCGCAGTCCTCCGCACTCGTCGTCCTTCGTAATCCAAGTCATGCACTCTCCCGTCGCGCCCGTCTGGAAGAGCGAGGGATGACAGGGACAGGGCCAAAGGGCATTCCTCGACATCTTCGCGTATACGTCAGAGATCCGTATGCACTGCGAGTACACCAGAGTTCACCCATTCCTGCCAGCACCCTTTGGTCGGACACCGCCTGGCGACGCCGCCAAGAATTGCACTCGCTCGCCTGCCGCTAAGGCAACTCCCACTAGCCTGCCCTCGTTCTCTCCACCCCTGCTGATGTGGACGGAGGACAAGCATTTTCACTATGGCCGGTGTCTTACAGTTGTGTGTTGTGCTTCCAAGACCCAAGACCCAAGACCTGACCAGGTTTTAGGCTACTCGGCGAACAGGACCGGAAGAAACTGGGCAGGAAAAAGCAACGAAAATGAGGAAAAGAAGAAGACCGCTGGAACAAAAGGACTGTGCAGTAGTTGGTCGCCCAGCTCGTATATTTCACGCATGCCTCTGCTGAGTCGTTGTTAGCCCGCCCGAAGGCTGAAAGTGGCGCCTTTTTCCAACTGCATTCCTTGAACCCAAGGTCGGCCCCCTCTCTCTCGGGTCACCCCCGTATTTACATAGCGACCAGGACGGGGAGGGGGGGTCCAAGGGCCCTCTCTGTGGCATTCTTCGTGGCCCCATATTGCTAGCCCATGCAAAAGACCGAGAGATATGCACGCTGAGCACAGGTATCCCATCCTAGCTGCCACTCGTCCCCAGAGAATAAGCATATATCAAAAGGCTCTCCCCCTCCCACCCAACATCTGCCTTCCATTACCCGCTCTTGCTCTCTCTTTGTCTCTCTCCGTCTGCCGCGTTTTTATATATCCTCTGTCGCTTCTTCCGTTCTTGTCTCTATTTTTTTCTCTTCTACAATTAATTTATATTACAACCTGCTTGGCCCCCTTCTTCTTCCCCGCCTCACCTTGACTACTTACATGGAGCTTCGCCTTGAGCTGGATAGCTAACACCTGCGTCCTGCTTTTTCTCCTTTTTCTCCTTTTTCTCTCCCACTCCAACTGCCCACCCCCTACCCAACCATGCAGCCTCAACTTCTCGTCCCGGCCGTCCTGGCCATATTCTGCTCTCTAGCTAGCCTGACCCAGGCCACTCCAATTCCCTGCCCAGAGGTACGCTCTGCCGAACTCCATCATGGCCTTCCTGCCGAAAGTGATGTGGCTAACATCGTCTCTACAGTCCAAGATCGACCTCATTCTGCAAGGCGTTCTCGCTCCCGATGTCTGCTGCAGCTACGGCATCTGCAAGGGCGACAAGCTTGTTAAGACCAATTGAATAACCTCTTCGACGAACACCCACGACGCTGTCTATCGTTCAACCTACTATTTTTTCCCTTTGTATTATTTGATTCGCCTTCTCGTCCAACTTGCGCACTCTGCTACGGCCGTCTGCACAACACCCTCCAAAAGCAATCTTGCAACAACACTCAACGCATTATGAGTAGTTCCTTGCGACCGCATTCTAGCATTGGTTCCGGCGTTGCATTTCAGTTTTATTTGATTCGATTTGCGTTTCTACCAGAGATTCCCCCGGGAACCCAACATCCATCTTCTTCGACCCTCGACGATAACATGGGCACCCCACGAGAGTATGGCCTCCACCACACGCTGGCTTGGATGGTTTCGTGATAGGACAGTGGGCAATAGAGTTTTAAGGGCAAATTGGCCTGACTCGAGAATACGGCCGGCATACGGATCATCGTCTAAACATGTGACGATCAACAAGACGGAGGAAGGAATATCCCCACGAACTGGGTAGGACAGCAGCAAACACCTGGATCTGCTCAGGGCCGAGTCTCTTGCATTAAGTGCATAGCACAAATGATGGGAAGACAAGCCATGGGGCAGGACCACGCGGCACAAAAGGAGGAGAGTTGCCCTCAGATCTTTCTCTGCTTCTCTCACAGAGGGAACAGAAACACACATTTCAGGGGGCGGATGCTGCGCTGTACTATTACATCGGTAGATAGATCATCACATCCAGTCCGAGGGGGCAACGGGGGGGCCCAAAACAGGCCTCCCCCCAACCTGGCTCACGACTATAAATCAGACACGGCAAAGCCGTACAACGGCTAGCCAATTTTTTCTTCCTTGGAACCAACTTTTTGCATCCGCAGGCCTCGCTCCGTGTCGCGGTAGCCCTGAACTACACATTCCTCTAGTGTCAAGGTGATAACGCAAAATAGCCACTTAAAAAGACGCGGTCGCGACGAAAGGGATGCCGGGCTGAAGAATCTTTCTGGTCCACAGTAGCTTTGGGGACACTACAGATTGACGACGACAGTAAACCAGGAAAACGACCGAGACAAAGAACGAGAGCCTCCAGGGTTGAAACAAGAGGACAGAACCCAAGTGGAGGCAGGGCCGAACAAAAACGAACCTAGAAACGCCGAGTGGAAAAAGGAAAGACAAAACCAAGCCCCAAGCCCCCCAAGTCCGCCCACCCGCCAGCCCATTAATTTGTCCCAAGGAGCAGAGACCGGACAGCGGAGTGTTTTAGCCATCTTCGTAGTGCTGCAATAGCGCTGGTAGTGTGCTTTCTTAGGCTGAGGCCGCCAACAAACGAAGCCCTGTCGCTGCCGGCCAGCGGGCGACGGCATCCGGTAGATCGACACTGAACACTCAACTACGGGTCGCTTTCCTTTTTCCCTTATGTTGTGTCTTGCCTACTCGTACGAGTATGGATGCATGCAGCTGTACGACTTGACCCGTTCGCTGAACATGTCATCGTCTTCTCTCACGTTCCTTTTTCCTTTTTGCTTCCTTGGTTTTATGGTAGAAAAAGAATCACATCCCAGGAGGAGGAGACGGAGAGTGAGATGTTTCTGTTGAGCCACATGCACTTACGAGTACGAGTACATATCAAGTGCTATGGGAAAATGTGTTATCGTGTTGCATTGGAAGTGGTGCTGTGGTCGCCCAAACAAAAAATCAATAGTTGCCCTTGGTCGCCCTCCTTGTCCCTTTGGATCATCGTCATATGAGATTGCGCTTGTCTTCCTTGCCTTTCACGGCTCCTACGGGACGGCTTTCTCCGCCACAGCGGCTGCCAGCTGCTTGCTGTCGGCCACGAAGCCGTAATTGTGCTATTGCATGCTTGTTAGCAGGTGCTATGGTTTCTCTTGTCTCTTTCGCTAGGGACTAGGACTCACCATCACGTTGAACAAGGTGGTCTCCTGTGCTCCTGGTGTGGTCGTCGCCATGCAGTCCGACAGCGCCACACAGTCCCAACCGCCATTGTAGGCATCGGCCAGCGTCCCCAGGACACACTGGTCTGTGTTGACGCCGGAAAAGAGGAGCGTCCGGAACTGCGGCGTGGTCTTGTCGGTGCTTCCAGCTGCCGGCTCCGACAGCGTCTTCCACAATGGCTGCTCCGCCGACCACATCCCCGACATCCGGTTCTTTGCACACAGGATATCTCCCATCTCGGGCTTCACCTCCTTGTCCAGGCCGTGTCCGCTATACACAGCGCTGTTCCACTCGCCTGCTACCAGTGTTTTCCCGCTGCCTCCGCCCAAGTCAGCCCCAAGGCCAGACACCGGGAGCGTCTTGGAGGCCAGCATGGCTTTGGCAAATCCGTTCAGCACGGCCGCTGGCATCACGGCGAGGTCCTCGTCGGTCAGGCCCCAGTTCAGCCAGATAATCTTTTTTGTCAGCCCTCTGTTCTTTCTCGTGTTTCACGTATCCGTGCGAACGTCCCCACGGCCTCCCGGGCTACATCTAACCTACCTGAATCCCGGCTTTCCGGCAGCTCTCAATAGCCAGCAGAAGCGGCTCCACGGTTGCCAGCCCTGTAGGATGAGCACGGCATCGTGGGTCTAGGAAGAAGTTCTGCATGTCCACGATGACGAGGGCTGTGCGGGACGGATCGATGATGACCTTGCTTGGCTGCCCTCCGGCCGTTTCCAGGGTCAGAAGCGGCACCGCTGCCGTTGCCGGCTCCGTGTCTGGCTTGTCTGTAGCTAGGACGCCTCTCCGGGACAAGTCATACAGCTGCTTGCTCGGGTCGTAGTACCATCGGTCGCCCGATGGACCCATGCCCACAATATCGCCTTCCCAGGAAGCCATATTTGCTACACTTGTACGAAGTCGGTGCTGTTTGGTGTATCTTTGTCGTGATCTTCCTTGCCAGACGGCAGCTCAGCCGTATTTCAAGCTTCTCCGTCTTATCTGGCGGTTAAATTCATGGCGCTTTCATGCGCACACGTGATGTTATCAACGTCGCAATCCCCCAGAAGATGCACAACCATTCCCTGTCCGCCGATGTTCTTATCTCTGATTCCCGGGTTTGGGTCACTTATTCAATAGCCGCTAGTCATCCGGAAGCATGAAAGCTCATTGGCATTTCAGAGTTGTGGCTTCCTGGTGAGAGCCAACCTCATCTCCTACTCCTTCTAGACATAAATTCGCATGGAACGATGCAGTCAGTAATCTCGCTCCAGAGTCCGTAGAGTGCAACTTTGCATTTAGTTAATACACTTCGGCGCAGCCTTGCCGGAGCAAAGCAACGACAGTTTGTCTAGGACTAGTTATATGCCAACGAGAAGGAACCTGCCGAGTCGTTGCTGTTATTCATTTTGCCGATTTCATTGGACTTTGGCGATCACAATAAATGCTACAAACACGATAAAGGCCTCCGGGTCGCTAGAACTTCGAGAAACAAGCAAATAATACCAGTTGTATGGAGTAAACAGGGCATATGTGAACTGGGCTTTGGCTACTCACAAAAAACGGAAAGGCTGTGTAGGCACCAATAGGTTGTTGCACACAGCTCTGACTCAATAAACAGGATCCTGTGTTTCTGCCGCCCATGCTTTGAGGACTTAACAACAAGTCCGTAATAGGAAACTTCGACCTGCAAGTACTTTCCAGATGCTCTTCGCATTAGGCAATCAGTAATACAAGTAATACAGTCATGGGCTGGTGCCACAAAAACTTTTCGTTTTCCCGTCCCCCATATTCTAACAGCTTCTCCTCTCCCTCAGCACTTCACCACCCTTCGAACCCCACATCATCACCTATTGCCCATCCTTCAACCCATCAACTCTTTCAGCCTCACATCACCACCTATCGCTCACCTCTTCCTTTCGTTATTATATACCTTTCATCAAGAAATATGATAACCCTAAGCATTTACGTCTTTCGATATCTTTCTTTGGAGCTCTCTTTTTCTCCTATCGAAAGCTCATCTCGTCAACCCTGACGCCATCATCATCGCCAGTTTTCCTCTTCCTCCCTTTATCAGATCCGGCTTTCTGCTGATACCCTCCTCACCGACCAAGTGATCGATGCAGTTGCAGCCCAAGTTTTCATCTCCAACTGCAATATCTGTCTGTTGAGATACATTGCCAACTCCTACTCCATCCTAGAGTTCTGCTCGGCACCAGCAAAATACATTTCTCGGCGAGAGTCGTAAACTCGGAAGCTATCAACGTAGCTGACGAAGAACGTTCTGGCTCTCGTATGCCTCAGCCTTCATTTTCCTTCTATAGACTCGGACTATCTCTCGTACCTAGCCCGATTGATACCATACATATCCCGCCTCCTTTCTGATCGCCCAACCTCGGTGCACAAACATAATCATCAACCTTACCTATCTACTTATAGTTTGAACTAAACCTGGTTAGAAAACATCTTTGCACGCGGAGCGCTCGGTAGTCTGCCGACCTGTCTACTAGGTAGGTACTTCCCTCAACCCCTAAGCCCACGAGTCTTGTATATCGGCTGGAACGGCTCTTGAGCCCTATTCTAGACAAGAATAAACTCAGTCTGAGAAATGGCCTGTATCTAACCTGCACTCATATCTAGACACTCGCATAAAAGCTAGAAGGAGCCCTTCATTTCTTTTCAAGGACTGGGAAACAGCACAGAAAACTAGCCCCCAAGGTGTAGGTCACCCCCAATTTTCAGGTCACCCTCAAATACGAAGAAATTCTCAGATGGCACACTGGAGTGGTCATTTTATTTTTCAGCTCAGCCTCTTGTCGCCTTATTTCTCGCTTATTTAATTCTCCTCGGCCTCATGCCTCTTTGCAACCCCCTATTCAACATTTTCCCGCTTCTCCTCTTCTTATTTCATGGTCAGTTTTGGCCATTGTCAACTGCCCATAGAACCTATACCTATAGGCCGTCCCTAACGCTTGATAGAAAATTGCGACATGTGGTAGATCTGCTCGCTTGGCCTTTTGACAACTTCATTTCTGGTACCGATCACAACTTGGTCCACTTTTCTTGGCCCCCCCATCACTCCTTCCTTGGGCACATTTGTGCAGAGGTTCTCGAACTACGCCTATCTAAGATCGCGACACCTGATCTTGTCACTTTCTGCATCTTTTGTCGAGCCTTGTTGCGAGTGATTCCACCTATTCTCGTCACGGTTTCTAATATCACGATTTCCTCGTTCTCGGAGGTTCACATATCTATCCTCGGTACCAACATTTCAACAAAACTAGAAAGGCAAGAAGAAGTCTTAATATCACAGCCGCCTGGTTGTTTCTTAAGTCCGCCAAGTTTGGTTGCGTTCTTATACAAGTAAAACGGATGGCGGACTCAACTTCCAGCGGCCCTCGAGCGAAAGGCAGAAATTATTCACAAAAGAAGAAAGGCAAGAAACCGGCTGCTACTTCTGCCGCTGACGCTGAAACTCATGGAGAATCCCCCGCAGTGGCAGCTCATGATGATGAGATAGAGCCAAATAGGCGTAAGAACCAGGGAAACAAGAAGGTGAAAAGTAAGGGCTGGCAGAACACTGGGAAAGCTGCAGGCAACGCACCGAATAGGCCGCTGCATCTGACAACCAGAAAACCCGCACAGAGGAGCAGCCACTCTCCATGGGCCATAGAAAACGGATTGGGTAATCAGTCGCGCATAGACGACTACCATAAACGGGTTGGCATGACCACGCAGAAGTATCAAAGCGTCCTGAACGGCAAATATAAGGCGCAGCCTCTCGGCGATTGGCAGTCCCCTGAAGATCCCAGAAATGCCACAAACTTTCCCTCGAGGCTCTGCCTTACTACGAGCCCGTTCCAGCTCCGACGAGGCGAGAAAAAGCTGTCTGGCAGTATTCTCCACCAAATCGCCAGAGAGGGTAACATGCTTGACGTGACGCAGCAGCCGGCCATCTCCCGCTTCCTGAACTACAACCAAATTGCGGAAAACATGCTCCGCCACCTAACCTACTACGATCTTGTCGGCTTGGCCATGACAAACTCGGTCCACTACGATATCATTGGTGGCCACATGGATGTCTGGGATGTCACTCGCGGCCACTGCCAGCACTGTGAGATGACAGATGAGCAAGCTGACCGGGCCGTCGAAGGTGGGAGAATCACGGCGGCTGCAAAGGAGGAAAGACGGACATGCGGTCGGCTGATGGTGACGGCGATGCGAACACGCAGGGCTGTGAGTTACCACGCGAGCTTCATCCATTTGGTCAAGGTGCTGCGGGGGATCTACCTTGTCAGCCAGGGTCTGCATGTGCTGCATCTGCACAGAGTGCCTTTTCTCAACCATCTCATTGTCCGGACGATGCTTGTCGGCGACACGCTGCCCCAGTTGCGGGAGCTCGGCCTCTATGGGTGCGAGCTCCTGCACTTTGGTGACACGGTCGAGCTGCTTCAAGCATGCAACGACCGCGCAGCTGGGGGCTGGCGGCAGCTCGATTTCCTAGACTTCTTCCCGAGGTTTCATCAAGGCCCAGATGATGCTAACCGGGAAGGCAGTTTTGGGGTCAGCTGGAACGACGAGGGGGTCGACACGAACGCCGCGGTGTACTCGCAGCTGGTGTTTCGCATAGTCCCGGCGGCCGAGGCGCTTGGGTTCGACCTGATCGGCCCCAGCACGGCCTTCCGGCACTGGCTGGAACGGCTACCGCTGGCAGACTGGTCGGTGCCCCGAGTGCTCAACCTGTACCTGAAAAACGCCAGCCTTGTGCGAAGTTGGGTCGAGGGTGCAGACAACGCAACTAATGGCAATAACGGCAATAATGGTACCATCGCCAACAATGCCAACATGCCTTCCGCCATGACGGCCTTCCTGGCGAGACTCTTCGTGGCTGCGACGCACGAAGCTCCATATGACCCGATGACCAAGGATGGACAGAACGTTGTCACGAACACGGTGCCGTGCCGGGAGTGCCAGATCCACTACCCACTGTTCCTGATGCGCAACCACTGCTCACAAGTGTGTGCTGGGTGTTTCCTCACGGACCGCCTCGACCGCGAGCGCGACCACTACAAGCTGCACAAGCAGACGGTGGTGGGCGGCTTTGCCGGGCAAATGGGCCGCGGACTGCGTGGGGAGCCGTTGTGGTCGCGGTGGACAACGACGACAACGACGACAACGACGACGCTAAGGACGCCGACGTTCCGCGAGCTCGTGCAGGTGTCTCGCGGCGACAACTTCGGCCAGACGGGCACGCCCTGTGCCGTCAACGAACAGGGCTTCTGGATGGGCGCCGCCCTGGCCAGCGACTTGGACCGCTTGCGTCACGACCACCTGCAGCACTCGCCCCGCTCGTATTGTCCGCTGCGAATGACGGTCCAGACGGGGGCGTTCATCGAGGAGGTCAAGGAGAGCCTGCCGGCGACGCCGCCGCTGTGGCCGGCGATGCAAGGCGGCGACTGGGTAGATCGATGCCCGCAGACGGTGCATCCGTGTCGGCCGCCTCTGCCCCGCGAGGACGGATCGCTGCCGGGCCCGGAAGATAGCTACGATGCGCAGTGGAGTTCTGGCGGGCGGCATCAGGCGACGACGGGGATCAAGATGAAGCTGCTGGCGGAGAACTACGTGGCTTCAGGCAACTGGGACATGAAGCACCGGCGGTTCAAGCCGATGCCGTCGATCAACAGCGCCGAGGCTGCCGACGAGGCGTCGCTCCTGGACCCGTTTGGTCGAGTGCGAATCTGA
Source organism: Graphilbum fragrans (assembly GCA_001513895.1). NCBI lineage: Eukaryota > Fungi > Ascomycota > Sordariomycetes > Ophiostomatales > Ophiostomataceae > Graphilbum > Graphilbum fragrans. The sequence goes on along the minus strand of LLKO01000004.1, from coordinate 155,105 downwards.
GGAGGACAACAAGCGGTGACAGATGAGAGGTGAGGATATAATGAGTCGGCCTATCTGGAGAACATTAACTAACACGCACAGTTCAGAATAATGCTGTTACAGCCAGACGGGGATGGAGTCCTCGTTGGGACGATGTGGAATATCGAGGATTTGAGGTGGACGCTAGGAAGATATTGGCGAGAGACAAATATGAGAATGATGAGAGATGCTACGAGACTGGAAACGATAATTGACAACCTGGCTCATGGATGCATTGGCAATAGCACAAGCATGGCAGGAGCGGCATGGCACAATAGACAGCTGGGAATCAAAACGGCCCCTGGCCCTCACTAGATTTCATAACCACACCGCATAACGGCTATCAATCATACAGGAAAAAGGGAGTATAAAGTACATGGACATCATGGCAAGAATGGCAATGCTGGCATCCAAAAGCCCCGAGTGTGCGACAAAGAAACGACAAGAGACCAGAAGAAAATCGTAAACCACAGTAGCCCGAAAGAACCCGAGACATCAACGAAGAAACAGGGAAGACACAGAAAGAGGGGTGCTGCCACCACTCAGGCATCCGGAGACACCGTCTTGGACGACGGCGCACTGGCGTCGTCCTCGTCGTTGTCGTCCATGCCGTCGGCGTCTTTGCGCTTCTTGGCCACCGGCGTCGGCTCGGTAGGCTCACCGGCCGCCTCGCGCTTTGTGCTGGAGGACGTCACGTCTGTCTCGGCATCGGACATCTCCTTGTCCTCTGCCGCTGCGGTTGGCACGGCATCTGTGCGTCCGACAGCAGCCTCAATGTCCAGTCCGTGCACCGTGACCACCGTCCCGTCTTCGGCGGTGCTCAACACGATGCTGGTGCCCTTGGCGGCGCTGTCGGACGACGGCTCTCTCTGCAGCCCAGTGTCGGCGAGGCCGATTTCTTCGGGTCCGCGAGCGTGCGGCATCTCGTCTTCGTCGTCACCCCCTTCTTTGCTCACGGAGTCGCTGTCCTTTTCGGGCGCGTCCTCTGTGTCGGCTATTTCGGCGTCAAACGCCTTGATTTCGTCTTCGTGTTCGCCTTCGTGCTCGCCTTCACCCTCACCCTCGCCCTCGCCCTCTTCCTCATCGCTGTCGTTGGGATCATGGAATGGCCCAACAAACGCACTCGTCGTGCTGCTGCTCCCCGTGGCCACCGCCATCACGCGCGCCAGCTGGCTCACCGGCACCACGCCAGCTTTTTGCTCCTGGCGGAGCAGCTCGCCCTGGGTAATGCCCCGCTGCTGCTGCAGCTGCACGGCTGCGGCCATGGCGCCGTGGCTGGGAATGCCGTTGACCGACACGCTGACGGTCTCGATGCTACCGACGCCGTTGGGCCCGTCAATCGTTTCGGTGCTTTCTGTGCGCACGTGGCCTTCTATCCGCGGCTCCTGCGGCGCGGACTGTGTCCCGCTGCTGCCAGTTTGCTGCGGCTGCTGCTGCTGTTGTGGTTGCTGTTGTTGTTGCTGGGGGGGTGCTGGCTGTGGCGGCGGTGGCGTAGAGGAATTGCCAGCAGTCGTCGTCGCCGCGTCTCCTGGACCGTCTCCGCTGGACACGTCGCGCACGCTGCCTTCGCCTGTGCTGGCCGCCTCGCCCAAGCTGCCGCCGAGGATCAGCTCGCCGCTATCTGAAGAGCTCGGAGGACTGGATCCGCCGTCGTCTTCGGTGTTGTTATCACCGCCAATGCTGGCCGACGATGTGCGCCGCAGCCACGGAATCGGTGTCAGCAGAGCGCCCCCTAGGGACTCGTCGCTGCCCAAGATCGAAGCAGCGCCGCCGTCGTGGCTGCTGTCGTCGGTGCTTGTGCCGTTGGCCGCCGCGGCCGACGACGACGAAGCGATACCGTTGGCTAGGAGCGACATGGCAGACACGTCGGGAATGGCGGGCGGCAGCGGGTAGACGTTGATGCCGCTGGTGACGCTGATGACGCGGTTGACCGCGTGCAGGTAGGGCGCCAGGTGGCGGTAGTGCTGGCGCGGTGCCAGGATCAGCTCGGACAGACGCTGGATGCTGTGCGGGGGATATTGCGCGAACGATTTCGTGAGCGTCGTGATGATCATGTTGAGCAGCTCGAGGATCTGGGGCGGCAGCGTGCTGTCGGCGTCCTCGAGGCCGCCGTCTTCGGGCGGCGGCGACGACGGCGGAGGCGAAGAGCCACCTGGGGCCGCTGCCGGAGGCGCCGAGGGCGGTGGCTGCACGGGGTTGGCATTCTCCTTGTCAATGTCGTCCTGCGAAGCCGGAGCTTCGTTGGAAGAAGGGGCCGCCGGCACAGGGCCGTTGACCGTGTGGCCGCCGACGTTGGACAGCGGCAGAAGTGCAGACACGGTAGACGTCGGCTGTAGCGGCTTCGGCGTCGGCAGAACGGGGATGGGGAAGTCGTGTTGGCAGATCTGGGGCACGCGGTCAGCTTGGTCGTGTTTCGCAAATAGAGAAGGGGAGGGGAAGGGGGAAGAAGCAACACTCGGAGCCGAGCACTCATTCCAGAACAACGCACCGTTTCTAGCCGCGTCACAACAGTGCACAGCAGATGGGGCCAGACATCACTGGAGGCGCAAGGGTTAGCAGAGTCCCAAGAGAAGGAGGAGGCGTGCTGCTGTCGAGACAGCCATCGTGATGTGGATTGCTCCATATGCGCATACTAATCTATGGTGCCGCCAGCTGCCAGGCGGTGCAGCAGGTCATCGTCCGTGTCTGTGTCCATGGCGTCGGATACAGCACTTAGTAGAAGAGCTCACAGGCTGCTCCTGACGAAACGAGCGGGTGACGTGCGGCGGCTGAGGCAATGGGGGAGGCTGCGTGAACAGCCCTTGTTGTTTGCGCCTGCGCTAAACTCTTGGACGGCTTTTTTGCAGTGGTTACGATACTATGGACGTCTCGGCGATTAGATAAGCACAGTGCTTTGCTACAGTGCACATGCAGGGCGAGGCACTGGTTTCGAGGTGAAACATGCAGGATGCGGGCTGTCCGTCACAGTTCGCCAAAGGTTGGCTGCGCCGCAAGGGTACGGTGACAAGAGGCGGTCCCCTACGTATCGTGTGCTCCGGGAAAACGCATGAACACCAGGGTTGGGACCGTGAGGTCATGGCATTCCGGGGCCGTAAAATCGAAAAACTGGGTGGATTCGGACAACCGCGGCTACTGTGCGCAGGACAGTGCACCAGCCACGAATGCTGCGGGCAACCGGCGCTGCAGGGATTATAGGCACTGTAGGACTCGGGGCCAAGCAGCCTACGAACCTTGAGCCAATCAGCGCCCGCCCTGGCAGCCAGCACAGCCATCGTCGCCACCTTTGCGCGAGCCCCTGAAACGGTGCACTGCCTTTATTTTTAGCAGCCGTGGCTCGCTTTGGCGCGTGGTGTTGGGCGTTCTTTTCCATCCTAGCGGCCACCCTAAGAGGGGCCCCCAAGGGCCCCAACAGCCCCCCCATTCCAGTAGTCGGCGCCGAACATGTGCAGCGAAGGCGCAGCACGACAGCCTTTTGTGGAGAGGCCTGCGCCGTAGGCCTGCCTACAGTAGAGGGCTTCCGGAGAGCGGTCGGGCAGGCCTCATCCTGGGCCTTCCGTAGAGAGTCCTGTACACTATTCCGCCGGCCAGGCCCTGTAGGCGTTCCGGGCACTGTTCAGCCTGACTGACGGCATCCACTCCGCTGCAGCTTGGCGCATTTGGCCCTTCTGGGCTTCCTCTTGATGTCCGATCTCTTGATCCGATCTCTCGCGACTTTCTGCATCTGCATCTGCCTCTCTCCTACCAACACCCCACGCCCACCGCCTGTTTCTGCAGCGTTTCTGTCTCTTCGTGACCTTTCGCTTTTCGTCGCTCTGTTGCATCTTGGCTCACCACTTGGCGGTCGCCCCTGAGCCCCTGTTTCCCTCTCGAACACATCCTCTCTGCATTCACGTTTCAGCCCCAAGGGATTGACAGAGCAACCAGCAGCGCCCTGTAAAATGTAATGTGGCGCTATAACAGCTGCTCGTCCACAAAAATAACACAGAAAACCGCCTTCCTGGTCCGCTGTAGCATTAGCTGTCGCTCCCCCTCTCACGCTGGCAGAATATTAAGACTACCACTACGGCTAGCTACTGCGGCCTCCTTGTCCCGCTTTTTGGCCAGCGCAAGTCTTTTTAGTTTCTTTTTCTGCCACCTATTCCCCCCCTTCTCACCACTTCGTATAACGGCTGTCCTCCTCCCATCGCCCAACCCTTTCTTCGTTTCTCATCCTCTCATTTTCACCCCCATTTCCCTCCCCGGTTTTTATTGACTTTCTTTGTCCTTCTGTCATCTCTCTTCCTTCCTCATATCAGCCGACATCTCCTCGTCTCACCGCTTCTTTCGACACCGAACCGACCATCTTTTTCCATCCATCTAACTGACCTTTTTTGTCGTTTTATTTCGCATTCGCCGCGTCATCTCGTAATTTCGCGACTCTCGTTTTTTCCTTCCGGTTTCTCGCTACGACAAAGAAAAACCACTATCGTTCCTCACTTCTCAATATTTACACGCTCGCTACCCGGCTCACCGCCTGTCTGCCTGCTCGCCTTTTTCACTCTCGCTGGCCTTCTTTGCTCCTCTTTGGAACGCCTCGTCACATCTCTTGACGCCTCTGCATATTCTCCTTTGACGAGCTTTCTCAGCCGCTCTTGGCACCCAGCGACCAAGTATTGGAAGGAAAAAAGCGGACCTTGAGCCATCAACAACGCACTCGCCCCCCTTCCTCCCAGGCCCTGGGATATATAACCTCTTTTCCCTCCCAGTTTCTCTTCAGATTGCCCGTCCTGGCGGTCAGACAAGAATCTCGGCGGTCGCTTTTGGCTGCAGACCCGCCTTTTGCCCAGCAGTCCTACGACAACACCGACTACTACTATCGAGCCGGCGGTCCCAGCGCCCAAAGTATACGGCCCGGCATGTTCGACTTTCTCACTGGAAAATGGTCTAAGGCCTTTTTCTTCACAACCGCCGTCCAGGCCATCCTGTGTCTGGCTTTTGAAGCGTGAGTAGTTTGATTCTTGGACGGTTACCCCTCTCTGGCTTAGACACCTCTTAACAGTGTCTAGATACGTATTCGCCGTGTTTGAAACCAACGTCACCCAGAGCAAGGACACCGCCAGCACCAACTCCTTCTACCGCTCCATCCCGACTTTCCTGACCCTCTTCATCTTCGGCTTCCTTTACCAGCTGCTCCTGGTTTGGGATGCTCTGCGCATGAAGAACACCATTCAGGTCATCGGCGTCTGCATCTCCAACCTGGCCTTCCTGGTCTACACGGCCATCCAGACCGACCAGATCAACCTGGCTATCAACTCATTGGCTGGGGCTGGTGCTATTGAGAGCATTGGTGTGGATGGGCTTTGGAACAAGTTCCGACCGTTTCTCATTGCCATCCCGGCCATCATTGGCCTGGCTACCATCTTCATGGCCTTCATTGCCTGGAAGCTGTACCGCGACTTTGCTTGGGATATTCTGAAGCAGATTGGTGCCGACTTGGGCATGAAGAAGCGCTTCCTTCATTACCAGGTGAGCTTTGTTTTTCTCTTCCTTGTAGTACCTGTTTCTTTTGGCAACATCGCCGCTAACGTCCCGTCTTAGATCTACATCGCTCTTCTTAAGTTCGATTTCTTCTTCTTCCTCGGCTTCACTGTCCAGTTCCTCGTCATCGTCACCCACAAGACCGACGTCGAGTTCGGCCTGACCGCTGCTGCCATTCCCATCACCATCCTCATCCTGCTGATGGCCGCCTTCTGCACCCGTCACGAGATCAGGATCGGTATGGCCCTGAGCATCGTGCTCTACCTCTGCAGTCTTGCTTGGTTTTTCTTCAAGCTCGTCCGCATCTACCAGGACGGCTTCAAGGAGAACTATGTCGCCGTTCGCAAATCATTGACTGCCTTCGCCGTCCTGACCATCATCCTGATTGTCCTCACCATCATCAACGCTTTCGTCTGCATGCACAACTTCAACAGGGGGCTCAAAAGCCACATCCTGCGCCGCGAAGGCCCTGAGGAGAAGTCGCAGTACGACGTCAACTCAATTGGTCTGAACGACATCAAGCCGCAGCTGCCGAGCCGGATGACGATCGACTAAACCCTGGGAGCCATCGACGCAAACACAAAGAGAAAAATATTTAGCAATCAGAGAACTTCCTCTGGCTAGCGCGCTTGCTTTTCGAATTGCATTTTTATCATCATACCCATACAGATCTGCTTTTTTTTATCTTTTGCTTATTATTGAATGACTTTACGATGGTCCCACTGGGTTCTCTCCTTTATATATCTCGTTGAAGACGGAGCGCCAATTCTTCTCTAGCACGGTCTTCATTTATACTCGTGTCTCGTTTTGATATATTACCTCCTTTTTTGCCGATTTCTCTTTTTGCTTTGCTTACGTTTGGCGTTTACCATCGGGGACTGGGATGGGAAGAGAACAACTGCCTTTGATAAGGCTTTGTCGAATCACCCTTTTGTCTTCTGTTCTTCTATATATACGGGGATGTGCAACCCGGAGATCGCCAGCTATGGGACATCTTCTTTGCTATGTGCTTTTTCTATTTCTTTTGTCGCCTCCAATAAATACCACTGAAAGGTGATTTCTCACACCTCTTTCCTACCGTTCTGCGCTTTTCGCTACTTTTGTTATATAGTATCTAGTACAGCATTTAAGAGGCTAGGGATATACGGCAGAGCCTATTCCACAGCATTCGTACATGAATATAGTTCACTTCTACATAAATGTCTGATGGACCATTGTTAATCGTGAATTGGGCAAAAATGGATGCTAAGCATGCTGTCACTATTCCGACTATGTACATACATTTCTCATCACTTCTTTTGTCGTGCCGCCTTAAACTTTAGGAATTCCTTGAGCAAGGCCGCATCATCTTCCTCTCCCTCACTTTCTTCGTCGTCTACCTTTTCTAGGGCTTTGCCCTTTTTCGTCAAAGAACCAGCAAAATCGAGCTCTAGCATGGCCTCTTTAGCAGCCTCACTGTGGTCCGACTCGCTCCCCGAATCACTGTCCAAGTCACTGTCTGAATCGCTCTCTGATTCCACTCTGGCCTTTGCTGGGATATTTCCAGCATGTGATGGAGACGGAGTGAGCAAAAAGTTGTCGTTGCGCCATTATTGATCTTTTATGGCTATCTCATAATCATGGCCCTGGAGGGTTCGCACGAGATAGTCGTCAAACTCTCTGGAGGCATTTGCGACGATTTGGAACTGCTCTTCTCCAAGCTCGACTTTTTTCTTTGGTGATTGGATCTTCTTGTACTCTGCGAGAGCAATGGCTGTTTGGAAAGCATTCCGGATTTGCCTATTCCAATGGTAAGCCTCTGAACACGCTCTAACTAGGGAAAAGAGAAGAAGCAAAATGTTTAGCCTACCTTCCATTCCAAGCGTGTCCTTGTTTGGAAATACTTTTATAGTGACGTTTCGCAAATCTGAGTATCTCCTTTTCTTTGATTATGAACTGTATCGCGCCAGGCTGCTTCAATGCATCTTTGGTCTTTTGCACAAATACCTTGTTGAGGCTCAAAACTTGTTCTAGACCAAGGCGGGGGTAATATAAACTCAAGTGGACCCGCGATTTGAAGGCCGGGTCGATTCCGCCAACACGGTTAGTTGTGAGAAACAGGATTCCAGAGTAGTACTCGAGGCTGCGCAAGAAGACGCTGGTGACAGCATTGCGTCGAAGATCTGTTTTGTTTCGCTTGGCAAGAAAAAAGTCTGCCTCGTCCAGAAGGAGCACGCAACCCCATTTTTGGGCAAGCTGGAAGTTGTGGAAAAGATTTTCCTCAACTTCCATTGCGGTCTCCCCTATATCACCACAGGTAATTGGAAATAAAGGTCGCCGTGCCTTATCTGCAACACACTCCGCTGTCGAAGTCTTCCCTACCCCTACTTACAGTAAGCAATTTGGATAGCTATCGAGGTCCTCAAAAAGCTGACATACCTGGCTCTCCATGTAGAAGAATGATCAGACCATTTCCCTTCCCATTCACTAAGTCCAGAGTTGTAGCTGCAGATTGCCGAGGCATTTCATTATCTGCTATGCTTCCCCTTTCGTGAGTCTCTACCAACGCGGAAATCGTTTGCTTGTGGCTGGCAGCAATCATCAGGTTGTCGAACCCGTTGTTGAAACTAACAGTACTTAAACCAGCCATTGGAACTTGTACCCATTTTCGGGTTCGTAAGACAAAGGCATGGACACAAGAAGGCATGAGTAAATAGTCGATTTCCTTGAGTTCTTCAACCTTTCGCCGCTGCATCAGACCACCGTAGTCAATTCGAAAACGGTGTGCCTTGTCACATTCCATTGACTGATCCAGGAAAAACATGTCGGATCCGCAACATCCTTTTGTCGGAAAACCACCGCAGGAGCATTGCTCTTGTGTCTCAAATTGTTCGGGTTTAGTGAGGTCGGTGCTTGTGGTAGCTTTGAACTCCCATTTCGGGTGATTGCGGATGGCCCGCGCTTCGTCGACAATTACTTCTGCTTCTGAATTTTTCTTGGGGATTTTGAACAATCTGTTGCATCGTGGATCCGGTTGTTCGTTTCCCGGGCCTCTTGACCCCTATAGAACGCTTATTCACTGTTTCCCCAATGAACGTTTGGTGCGAGTATGGCTTTTGTGTGAATTCCACATACTGTTGTCCCTGAGCTAGTAGACTATTTTGCAGTCCATCTCCAAACCGCAAAGGATATATGTCTAGCGACTTTATAGGACGCTTGCCATGATATTTTCGAATAACAAAATACTGCACATGCGAAACGTAATGGGAACCATCGAATTGAATGTGGCAACAATCCACTACAAATCCATCAAGTGGTTCTGTGTCACGATCCAGTGAGCTTGACATCAGTTCATCACGACCGCCAGTAAAGTTCAAGACCCGAAATGCTTGTCGTAGATCTAGTGGGCTAATGACAATATCGCCCAGCTGGAAGAGATGCCATAGGTCCGCGTATTCAATTTCTGTGGCAGTGCCGTCTGCGATGGTTTTTCGAATGTCGACCATTGGCTTCAGGTCCACATCCATGAAGAGGATAAGAGCTTTCAAGTCTTCTAGTAACTGTGCTTGACTATAATGGAAGCCACTTCGTGGCACCGTAGTGGGGTTTATCTTCCCCAAGACCTCTGACTTTGCGCGCTCTTCTACCGCTGGTAGACTGCCTCTTATGTCCTTGTCGTAAACTGCCAAGAGCTTGAATGGCCTCAATAATACCATGCCTGCTTTTCGGGTATCACTGAGACTGTATTGATTCAGCGGGATACTTTCGTTTCTGCATACTTGGCTGAGATGCCAACGCAGATGCCATGACCTGATTCGTAACCTTTCAGGTACACCTGATGTTGGACGGCCAGGTAATGAAGTTGCACTTGTTGAGCTTGTGTTTGTGCCGTCTTCTCCAGTATCATTGTAAGGAGCAAATTCGGTCACTAAAGCTTCTAAAGAGAAGCATTGAGAGCTAGGAGTGTTTTTGGACTGTTGTGTGAACTGAAACTCTTCGGCAACTGATCGCTTCAACCCAGACTTGAATTTGGGTGCCAGCTTATTAGATACCTTTCTAGCAAGTTCGTCTTCAGGTAGCTTCAGAAAATTGGTTTGGATATCCCGAAGCTCGTTTTCGAGGGCACTTATTCTGAGCTCAGTGAACTTCGTGTGCAGAATGCCCTGTCTCGATATAAGGTCCAGAGTTCCTGTCTCCTTGTTTTTATGAAAAAGCCTTTTCAAAAAACCGTCCAACATATCTAAAGGAATGTTTCTAGATTCAAATTCACTGTCAAATTCACCCTGCAGCACAGGTTTTCCTGACAGCAAAGAATCAATGCTATGTTCGGTATTGGTGTCAGTATCAGGTTCACCATGTGTCTCGGAAAAAGTTGGGTTGGTAGGCGTTTCGCCCCTGGAAGGGCTTTCCAGTGTGCTGCTCTCCATTTTGGCGTCCATGATTGCGGAAGAAATGTTGTTGCTCTCGTGATTGTAGTCGCTAAACCGAGACAGTGTTCAGACTATCCCTTCACCAGTCAAGGCAGGAAGGCTCCGTCAACGCGTTTTCGCAAGTTTTCTGTAGACTAGTCGATTTGAGAAAAGTATACTCTACGATTGTTTCAGTTAGTGATTCAACTTCGTATTTATACCTCTCACGACGGCGTTCCTTGTATAAGTCTGAAATTGCTGCATTATTTGCCTGGCTGCCTGACGAGTTGCCTTATATGCCTGTTTGCCTGACAAGTTGCCAAGTGATTCCTACGCTAAAAGTGCAGTATGGTGACGTAGCAAGAACAAGCAGCCGACCTCGCATATTTTTTAAAACTATAGAGCTGCCACGTAGTTGTGAGGCTTACTCCTAATATGATACATCAATGTGGCAGTGCTAGTTTGCGAACCAGGGCGCAATTTTAAGCCACACTCTACTATGACTTTCTCAAAACAATACAAACACGACGATATTTTCGCTCTTAAAGAGTGAGCTCAGACTATTGATTTTCGCAAGCAATAAAAAGCTCAGGAACATTGTGCAATCCTCTTCTATACAGAGCGGTCAAGTCGATGATGGAGAGTCATAGTATTGTGCCAAGGCCAAGGCTAGTACTTACAGGAAGCCCTAATATGCCCTGCAATTTGAAGGACATGAATAACGAAAATGAAATAAGGCATTAGCTCTAGAAATCCAACGGAAAATAGTATGTCTAATATATGATGATAGGGAACTGTTAGAGCAAGTCGCCAATGAGAAGAGTCAACTATTTGCCCTGATGGAGCAGGCAAACACAAGACTGAACAAAAAAAATAAAACACGAAGCCGAAATGAAACAGTTTCTTTGAATGATTGCAATTGGGATCAAATTTTGCAAGAGTTACAGAAAATTGCTGAGCGGTGGTCAACAGAACCGCAGCGACTTTCAAAGACGGCAAAGGCTTTTGAGACACTAGGCCGAAGCTCCGAAACCTTCAAGAGCTGGCTTCAGCTCTTTCCAGCTGGCGATTACGGATCGAGGTGAATACTAAGCACTCGCAAAATTTATTTGGGCTGGACTAATGCGAACACCATGGTTATAGCATATGCGGTGCCTTCACTCTCATTGTTGGGGTGAGTGCAGCTTAGTGGAGAATTGGATCTATTGATAAACTTTGGCACTGACATTGCGTAAAGGCAGCTGGTCGATACAGACAGATTGAAGACGCAGTTCTCGAGAGCTTGGCTTCGATACCGGAAATTGTAGACGATGCTAAGAGATATGTCCAGATATATGCTGGCCAGAAAGAGAGTCGCCTTAAAAAGATGGCACTTGGTCTCTGTATCTCAATCTTGAAAGCCCTCGTTCATATGATGCGCTTCATAATTGAAGGAAACTTTCGTTAGTTCTCTCACCTCTCACCTTGATGTGAAAAGCGTGATGCTAATTATTCTCTCATAGGAAAGGCCACACAAGTTTTGATGAAGCAGTCGGGTTACAAGAAGGATATCATCAGAAGTATGGAGGACATTCGAGTCAAAGCATCTCGAATCAAAGAAGAAGCAAACCAGTGCTCTCAGATGCGTCAAGGAGAGATGAGCAACGCCATAGAAGCTATCAGATATTTGATGATAGAAACAAACACGGCATCTAATAACTCTAACCAAGTTCTAGAAAAGTGTCTCAAATATTTGGCCAATAGCACTCTACGTCGGAAACCCCCTAAAGGTTAGTAGCCGTTCTGAATGATTTTTGAAGTATGCTAATTTACTTTCATTTAGTTGATGTAGACTTATTGGCGCATCAGATTGCGTCGCAGATGGGTCGTCATCGAATGAAACAGATACAGTATTTACCAAGTGAAAGAAGTAAGGGTATGTTGATGAACTGTCACTGAAATTACTACATCTGCTAATGGTCATCGTAAAATAGTGAAGCTGGCAAAGATACTGGAATTCTTGCAATTTGATGGGGAAGCCTTGCAAAAGGACAAAGAGCTATGCCTTCGCGAGGGAGAAAGTATGGATGACAGCTCGCAATCCAAGGCTGCGTCTTTGATAAGTCATGACAAGTTTAAACGCTTTGTAGCAGAGAGTCGCGCCCCAACATCTCTACTTGTCCATGGAAACGATGATTTAGCCTCTGTCGAGGGACTGTCACCGCTCAGTCTGGTGGCAGCTAAACTCGTACATGGCGCAGAGCTCAAACGCAACGTGTATGTCATCAAATACTTTTGCAGACGCCACCTGTCCTACGAAGGAAGCCCGGCCTTGAGCCCGCCAAGTGGCCTGATGGTCAGCCTTGCGGGCCAGTTGCTGGAACAGATGGGCCGTCGGGGCGCTGGCGTGGATTTGTCATTTTTCACGGACGGGAAATGGAGCAAGATGATGTCTAAAGGTGTGGATCTCGACACTGCAAGCAAGATCTTTAATCGCCTTGTGAGCCAACTGACGGCAACAGACGTTGTACTCTGTGTTTTGGACGAGATTTGTGCATACGAGTTTGGAGCCCCAAGCCGCGAACTCCACACGGTGCTTCGAAGACTTGCTCGATTGACTCACCCAATGGTCAAAGTGTTTTTCAAATTGATTGCTACATGCCGGGGACGTGGTGTCACAATTGGGAAGTATTTTGATGATCGGGTGATTGATCTTGAAGAGGCCGTTGAGCCGGATGACACTTCGGCTTGGGCTATCTCAAATATGAGAGTGTGAGGGTGAGCTGGCGTACGTAGTTGATAGCTTTCGAAAGCACACAACCACCATCTAATATATCGGGTAGAGTTTATCGAGCGAGGAATGCGCTTCTGCTGTATTCCTGCTTGTATGCCGCTATGTGATTAACTCTCAAGATAGGAAGGAGGCCACTTTAGAGATGTGTAATATATTCGTAGGGCAGTTGAGCCGCTGCAGAGCTAAAAGATAGCCAATGCTGACGAGGATTCTTCTAAGACCAGTACAAACAGCCAGAAACATAGATAAGGAGACAGCTTTACTAAAAAAACGCCGAAAGCCGAACAGACGCCTTTGGCAATGCCTGGCGTGATGACAAAAAAGGAACACATCAAATACAGAGTACCCAAAGCACCGTCCCAGACCCAAAACCCAAGCTAACCCAAGCGACAATATGAGGCCAGAAAGAACAAGTAACAAATGACAGCAAACTCAAACTAGTATCACAGCTTCCAATGGTCGCTATGCCGCGCGCGTTGAAATGCCCAGAGCTCCCGACTTCCGTGTGAGACAGGCCACCTGGCACAGCGTGTCCCTGCTGTAAAGCCCCATCTAGACTATAGGGTAATCTGGCGCGCGTCCTTGACGTGGCCTTCCAGAGGACAGTAGGGACACTTGAACTTGCCGGCCTTGGCCAGCGTGAGCAGGGTCTCGTGGGCCAAAACGTGGCCGCAGAGCAGCCGCATCGGGGGATTCGCCTCGGTGGTCTGCTCCTTGGACACGGGGCAGACGAAGATGGAGTGGTAGAACATGGAGGACGGCAGCGGGGTCTCAAAGGCCAGCTCGTTGGCAGTGGTCCATTCGGTGCCCTTGCTGCGCGTGGCGCCGATGAATTTGATGAGACGAGGCAGGGCGATGGCGCCGGCCGTGGCGGCGACGTAGAGCGGCGACTCGGCCGAGAGGCCGAGGAGCGAGCAGAACTCGCGGGTGAAAGTGGTGGCGACGTCGTCAAAGGCAGACGTGGTGTCGAAGATGGTGGCATAGGGCGACTCGCGAATGTTGGGGGTGAAAATAAGGGCGGCGGCCAGCCGCTGGATCTCGTGGAGGTGCCGTTCCTGGAAGCGGCCAAAGTTCTCGCGGGCGTACTGCAGGGCCACGCCAAAGTCGGAGCCAGCCACAGGGACGTCGGCGGGAGGGCCGCCGTGCGGAGACTTGGAGAGCCAGATGAACTGCAGCTTGCAGAGCTCGAATTCGAGGTTGGAGCCGCGCTCTTCCAGCGCCTCGGAGTTGGACCGCGCCCATTCGATGGCGGGTGCTAGATCGCAGGCCTTGATGGACTGCAGCACCGAGTACATGCGCTGGAACTTGCTTTGGAGATCCAGGGACTCGACCTGCGTGAAGTTGTCCACATGCGCTGGGGAATAGCTGTCCTGGCCGTTTGTCATGGCGGTGTCATCGGTGTCCGCAACGCTGTCCTTCTCGACGGGCGGCGGTAGTGCCATTTCGCGGGCCTCGTCCATAAATGTGCCGGCTACGTGGAAATGGCCCTCGCGGAGCAGGTGCATAGCAATCGCTCTGTTGATCAGCGTTGGATGTGAGCCCATGACGTCGTGGTCGGTCGGGAGAGTGGTCAAAGGGAAGCCCTGTAGATGCATGGTCAGTGCCTATCAATGGCGGAGCAGGTGCTAGGGAAGCCGTACGCGATCGAGAACCTTGCCAAACTCTTTTTGGGTTTTTGATACGGCCTTGAGGTCGTTGTTCACGGCGTCGAAGCCCTCTTTGACGGGATTTTGCAGCTTCGTCAGGAGGAGACTTGCTTCGTGGGGATCTTGGCCTAGAAAAGCGGCAGTGTCAGCGTCCCGAGCTCTCCCACACGGCGCTGTGGCTGCTATGCTGTACCTGACGCAATTTGCTCGCGGGCCTCTTGGAGGCGGGCGATAATCTTGTCGACATCTTCCACCGCAGAAGTGAGGCGAGCTCGTTTTGCCACTTTGGCGAGCTCGATCCGTAGGGGAGGGATCTTGTCCGCCATTGGGCCTGTGTCGGGAGCGGAGTCGCACGCAGCCGCCCGTGTCCGTTTATGTCAAAACGAGGCGTGCAGCAACTGCTGGCCGGGATGAGGGGTTGACTGCTGTTCTGCCGTTCAGTCCGGCTTCAAGCCGAACAAAGCGATGAGGCGATTATCCCTTGGCTTCGCCCTGATTCTCTCGTCGACGGTGCTAGTCTAAGGGTATCATCCAGTAAATAAAGAATCGAGTTCGTAGGTAGCAGGATACTCTAGCGGCTGGACCGCTCGGCTGGTCGTCGGTCGTTGGTCGTCTGGTTTGGTGATGGAATGGAGATGATAGAAGTGTATCTCTCCGTACGTAGAGGAGCACACGAACAACTGGGAGCACCTGAGTATTTAGCGGCCCAAGCGCTGGTTATCGTCTGGCGGTATCGATTGCGATTAGTGTGGGGACCCGCTTGGTGCTGGAAGAACAGTTACAGCGGATGAGTGTGCTAGCGAGAAGGGACAGGTGGATTCTCCGTAGCAGCTAACAGCGCTGTAGCCAGCAATGGCGGGGTCGGAGACGAGCGCTGTCGGTTCGTCAGCCAATCACATGCTTCTAGTCTAGCCAGATGGACAGGGTAGGTGCAGACCAAGGCAATAATAGTAGAGCAGGAGCACAGCTTCAGGCAATGACGCAAGATAGCAGGAGAACGGCAGCGCATCAGCCGAGAAGTTGCTAGCAGTACTGTTCCTTCAGCTCGACTTTCTTTGCTACCCGCACACAACCACACACGTGCGTGCCGCCGTATTGAATGTGAGGGCCCAGTTGACGGAAATCGAGGCAGCCATGATTGCCGCCTAGGAGCTACGACATACTCTTGGCTCGACGCTGAGGCCGCCGACGATTTCCACCCCTTAAGTTCTCGTTCCCGGTTCCCGATTCCGGATTTCCCGTTCTTCCTCCTTCTTGACGTCCACCAGCACCCGAGCAGCTGTTCTCGCAGGCTGCAGGCGCACACTCCCGTTGCCACCATGTCTTTCCTCTTCAACATGCCGTCTCTGCAACCGGCAGATGGACGCGTTCACCGAGAAGAGGAGCTCACCGCCGCCCGGATCCAAGCTCAGCAACGCAGCGCAAACAACACAGCCTCGACTTCAGCTGCGGCCGACAGCTCGCGGCAGCCGGGCCATGCGAGAAACGAATCCGCCCTCTACCACACCGTCTCCGGGCCTGCGGCATTATCTCTACCAATAGCTCCACCAGCCCCTGGGCGACGGCACATTGTGATTCCTGATCCCATTACATTTCTGTATGTTGGATGCCGACACGTTACGCACTGCAAATCGGGGCTCTTTGGTATCTAGTGCTGACCGAGATAGGTACCTACAAGACGACAAATGTGTGACGGTGGTGGAGCGGCGAGTGGTACTCGCGGGCTACGAGCTATATCTTGTCGAGCAGTGGGCGTGCTCGCGCGAGTCGCCGATTATAGTGATTACGACATATACCGGCGACCCCAACCATGTCGTGGCGGTGATCGGTGTTCTTTCCATACCGGCGGACGAGAGGGAGTGGTCGCTAAAGCTGCAAAAGTACTTCCAGCTGATGCAACAGTACCACGCGCGACCCAAAGAGACAAAATACGGCGAGCTCATGGCGACGAACCTCAGCAGCTTCCCGTCAGCTCTCACCGTCATTGCCATACCACACGGAGACACATTGCGGCACAGACAGGACTTTATCGTCAACGAAGACCTGAAGCGGCTCGGCTGCTCGGGCCGTTCGGCTTTGACGCTGTCGACGCCAACTCGGGCCACACAGGAGAAATTCCAGTCGCTGTACAAGACGAGTGACCGGATTGCGTTCGCCGAGTCTGTAGTCGAGCTGATTCGGATGTGCCAGATTGCGCTCTACGTGTTTGGGCTGCTGCTACCAACCCGGATCGATGGCCTGCTGTGCGACAAGACGGAAAAGGCCATCAACGACTGGTGGGCGCAGGTCGGGGCGGAGTACTACAATTCGGAGCCAGCTGACGGCATCTTGGGGCCGACGACGGTGGCGGCCTTGCTGGGAATGCTGATGGGAGCACGGAACCGGTTGGCGTGGTATGGAGCACCGGTGACCAAGGACATCTTTGACATGGATAACATGAAGAAGGGCATCGGGGCGTTTCAAAAAGCCTGCAAGATCGAGCGGACGCGGCGGCTGGACCACCTGACCCTGCGAAAACTGCACACGCTGACAGCCAAAGCCGCAGCTGGCGATGCAGGCTGGGGCGTCCAGAAGGCCGTCAAGTCGACGGTGGGGGGTTTTGGTGGCAAGCGAGGCGAGCTGGTGATCGGGATGGTCGGCGGCAAGGACAAGGGCAATATTGGCGACATCGAGACGCTCGATATTGACCGGTTCATCAGCCTGGTGTACGGTGAGCGCACAAAGTGGCTGTGGCACGGAAAGCAGCGTCGAACACAGATCCCGCCGTCCACCGAAACGGACCATTACCTCGAAAAGAGCAGCAACGGGCCCGAAACAGCAGGCATCCTGTCAGGCCGAGAAGACGCACCACCGGCAGCAGCTCGGCGAACACATTCTTTGCCGGGAGAAACCGACAGTGCGCCATTGCCAGAGGCAGAATCGACACCCCCGCAGAAAGACGAGCGGACAGCAACGGTATACTCGGTCAACACACCCGGATCCGTCATTAGTAGGAGCGACAGTCCGGGTGATCGCGACCGGGAGAGAGAACGGGAGCGTGACCGTGATAGAGACCGGGACAGAGACAGAGACAGGGATAGGGACCGCGACCGCGACCGCGAGCGAGACCGAGAGCGAGACCGTGATCGAGACCGGGATCCTCTGCGAAAGACAGTCTTCAAGAGCGTGGCAGGCAAGGTCAGCGATGCGAGGTCAGGACTGGGACGCATCCGTGATGCGGTGGGGGGTGGCCTGCGCGGCCACACGAGCCGGCTTTCGCGCGATGACATGCCTTCGAGCGGTTACATGACGGCAGGGACGCCGGCGACGTCGGTTCCCTTTTCCAGCATTGTCAGCCCTGGAATCGGCTCTCTGGCACAGTCGTCGACCACGATGTCGAGCCCAGCGATGATTGGGCGAGCCTTTACGTGGAAGAACAAGCCGGAGGAGTACCTCCAGGCGTTCCGGCAAGACCGAGAGAGGGCACAGGCCGAAGGGCAAGCTCTCGGAGGCAGAGGAGACCGTGACGAAGCAGGTTCAGCCGAAAAACAGGAAGCGAGCCGACTGTTCAGTCTGAGAGACGGACCGCTGGCCATACGGCGAGCCGAGACAGCCAGACAACAACTACTACAGCTAGAGCAGCAGCAACAGCAGCAGCAGCAACAGAAGCAAAAGCAAATTGTGGAGGACCTGGTGGCCGCAGCAGCCACGGCAGCATCGTTGCCAGGGCTGGTTTCGCTGTCAAGCGGCAAGGCGCACCAAATCCGGCGGCAGATCATTGGCACGGCCGACACCTCGGTGGCTGGTTCTGTGGCGGACGAGGCGGATCTGCAAGGGCCAATCCTGGAGGCCGAACGCAGTGTGGGCACGCGGGTGACTGGGCTGCTGCGAAGACACAGCATTGCTGGGGTGCGGCCGTCTCAGCAGTGTCCCTCCGAAGCGGTGTGGCCGCGAAGACTGTCGTTCAGCACGGCGGAGGAGGCAGTTCTTGGCTGGAACGAGATTGTGGATGTGGCGGCCATGGCTTCGGCTTCGGCGGCAGCCGCGGGCGACGAGGGCGACGAGGACGGCAAAGACGGCAAAGACGGCAGAGACGGCAGAGACGGCAGAGACGGCACCGACGGAGACATTGAGGCTGCTGATGCCGAGGCCACGGCCCTGGCGCTGGGCAAATACTCGTCGGCGCTGTCGCTGGAGCGAGGACTGTACCAGCGACTGGCGCTGCTCAAAGACGTGCTGGGTCCGGCAATGCTGGACAAAGTGGAAGCGCTGGAGACGCTGGATGCGGTGTACGGACAGCAGATGGAGGAGGTGCAGGGCATATTCTTCCAGCTGTCCGAGGGCTACGAGCGGGTGCAGGAAAGCAGCCAGGAGGTGATTGGGATGGAGAGAGCACAGGCCAGCGAGGCCATTCGGGAAGTGGAAATGCTGATGGCCAAGGTGGAGTACGAGATTGGCGCGCTGGTGTCCAAGGTGCAGGATATGGAGGACGGCGTGCGGCAGTTTGCGGAGCAGGTCGAGGACGTGGAGAAGCGCGCGGACGAGCTGCAGCGGCAGCTGGCCACCGAGAGCTGGCTGCACTGGTGTGTGCGCAGTCTGACGGGGATTGGGACCGGGCCGAACATCATCCAGCCGATCCGGTCAGGGAGGGGGTGAGGAGGAAGAGAGCGAGAGAGAGAGAGAGAGAGAGAGAGAGAGGACACTTGTGCTTGTGTGAAGAAGTGGTTATATCTTCCAGACATCCAATGCGGCGGAGTTGGCATGCTCGTGGGACATATGGTATTGCTTGTCATTTAATAGCCTTTTGCTGCCTTTCATGGCACCTGCTCCCAGCGTTCTATACCCGTTGGCCGAATACAGGCCGAATAGCGTGTCCAGCCAGGAGTGTGAATGTGGTATGCGAGCCGACGACCCTATATGAAGGTGTGCGGCTACAGCGCCCGTGCCAACTGCCAGCTGCTTATATCTTGCGTCCGTGATTTGAATCCAAGCCCAATCCAGAGAAGAGATACATCCGTCGTCATCGTCGTTGCTCTATCTTACAGTGTCCGACTTTTCTTGGCTGCCCCGAGCCCGCGACTTTTTTCCCCGGTCCTTCACGGGCCCTTCGCCCAGAGCGCGTGTCCCGGCTAGCCGGCAAAGCCGAAGCCGCCGCCGCCGCCAGCATTCTGGCGCGCCTGGGCCTCCTTCTGCATGAGTTCGGAGACGGTCATGTGGACGGAGAAGAACTTGGCGGAGCAGCGGTCGAGACAGACGCTCTCGCCCTTGTTGAGCTCGCCCTCGCGGTAGTCGGCGGGCACGCACTTGGCGGAGCAGGACTTGATGAGGCTGGGTTGTTAGCGAGGGCCAGAAGAAGACGAAGAAGAAGAAACAGGGCAGGGGCAAAAGTAGAAGCAGAAGCGGAAGCAGGAACGGAGGAGCAAACCAACCGATTGTGCATGTCGGCCATCATCTTCATTTCCGACTCGACGGCGGCGATCTTCTCGGCCGAGGTCGGCTGGGGGCGGCCCATTCCAAAGAAAGACATGGTGGCGGTGTGTGTGAGAGCGGTGGAAGGTGCGGAAAGAATCAGAGGAGGAATGTCCAATGGCAAAGATGCCGGCACGCAACTCGATGTGACGTTTTTCTGGCTTCGGCGAGGGGACCCGCAGTAGTCAGCAGAAGACGGCGGGAGCCAATCAGCGCTGCGGGCGGCCAATGCAGCCCACTTGGGCGGCACTAAAATTTTCGAGCTGGTTGTGGTTTTCTCGCACAGCTAGAAAATTTAGTTCCTCCCCGAACAACACACAACACACAACACACAACACACCATAAATCCGCACATCCGCACGGTACAGCTCCTGCCGAGCCCAGCAGGCATGGTAAGCCATTTTGCTCTGTGATGATTCCTGCCTGCTATGCTCTCTATGATGATTTATGTATACAACCTTAGAACCGTTGCGACTGACGCAGACTTGTCTGTGTGTGATCACAAATGCCAAATCTCTGACCTTTTGAGCGCCCTCTTGTTGTTTATTTGACCCGCGCTGCTCCTTCAGCACTAACTGTGCCTAGAGATGTGTTGTGGCTCAGTGAGCGGCTTGTGTTTGCCATGAGTGCGTCGTGCATGACTGGCCTCTCCTTTTTACGGCCCTATGCGGCCCAGCAGGGGCGGCGGGCCATGGTGTCGCCGTCTCCGCAAGCCCGGGCGGCCTACTTGCGGCTGTACCAGACGGCGAGCCGGCAGAAGCTCTGTGTGACGGCGGCGGCCCCACAGATCCGGCGGCAGAGCACCAAAGCCGCGGCCAAAGAGCCGGCGCCGGGTGCCGAGAAGCACGACGGTGAGGCAGACGGACGGGAAGACCGGTCGGCGATTGCTCTGCGGATGCGCGAACTGGCGGCCGCGGACGCGCTGCACTACCCGCGGTACCAGGCGGTGGCCAAGCGGTGGTCGGTGCCGGCGTTCCGGGCCGAGTTTGCGGCGGTGCCGGCGGCGGACGACGGCAGCGCCGAAGCGGCCCACGCACCCGAAACACCGCGGGTGGAACTGAGCGGGCGGGTGCTGTCGGTGCAGCGGCTGGGCGCCAAGCTCATGTTTCTGAAGCTGCTGGACGAGGGCGCGCAGGTGCAGGTGATGTGCAATCTGAGGGGGTTGGCGCAGAGCGCCGACAGCGACGGCGCGCACACGACGACGCCCCCGCCGGCCACGCCGGTGACGCCGGCGGCGTTCAAGGCGGCGGCACGGCTGCTCGCACGCGGGGACCACGTGGCGGTGACGGGCCGGGCGATGCGCACGGCGTCGGGCGAGCTGACGCTGGCGGCGGACGCGCTGCCGCGGGTGCACACGCCGGGGCTGGCGCCGGTGCCGGGGCGGCTGCGGGACGGCGACACGCGGGCGCGGCGGCGGCACCTGGACCTGCTGGTGAACGCGGGCGCGGCGGCGACGCTGCGGCTGCGGGCGCGGGTGGTGCGGGAGCTGCGGGCGTGTCTGGAGGCGGCGCGGTTTGTCGAGGTGCAGACGCCGATTCTGGCGGAGCTGGCGGGCGGCGCGGTGGCGCGGCCGTTTGTGACGGCGCACGAGGCGGCCGACGGCGCCGAGGGCGCCCACGGCCGCACGGCGCTCAGCCTGCGCATTGCCCCCGAGCTGTGGCTCAAGCGGCTCGTCGTCGGCGGCCTCGACCGCGTGTTCGAGCTGGGCCCGTCGTTCCGCAACGAGGGCATCGACGCCACCCACAACCCCGAGTTCACCACCTGCGAGTTCTACGCCGCCTACTGGACCCTGCCGCGCCTGCTGGCCGAGACCGAGCGCCTGATGGCGCGCCTGGCCCGCGCCGCTGCCGACTTTCGCGCGTCGCCGCTCGGCGCCGGCCTGCCGGATGTGGCGGCGGACGACGCCGAGGCAGCGGCCGCGCCCTCGTCCGTCGACCTCTGCGCGGCCGGCGGCCCGTTTGCGCAGGTCGAGTTCGTGCCCGGCCTGGAGGCCGCTCTCGGCTTCCGGCTGCCGCAGCTCGACGCGCCGGACGCGCTGGCCGCGCTGCAGCGGCGCCTCGCGGCGTCGGGCCACGCAGAGTTGGTGTCACGTGACACGGACACGGACCTGCCGCACGTGCTCGACCGGCTGGCCGGCGCGCTGCTGGAGCCGCGGTCGTTTGCCGGCGCCGACGGGCCGCTGTTCATCACGCACCACCCGGCGTGCATGTCGCCGCTGGCTAAGAGCTTCGTGTGCGCGCAGACCGGCCAGCGCGTGTCGGCGCGCGCGGAGCTGTTTGTCGACGGCCGCGAGCTGGCCAACATGTACGAAGAGGAAAACGACCCGGCGCAGCAGCGGCACAAGATGCAGCAGCAGGGCGCGGTGGATGAGAACTACATTGCGGCGCTGGAGGCCGGGCTACCGCCGACGGGCGGCTGGGGGTGCGGCGTGGAGCGGCTGGTGATGTTGTTTTCGGGACAGCGGCGGATTGCCGCGTGCCTGTCGTTTGGGACGCTGCGTCACGTGACGGGGATGAAGTAGAAGCGAAAGGGCAACGGACGCGAAGTAGGAACAGATGGTATAGAGAACATAGAACACAGAACATGAATGGCGCTCAGCCTAGACTCCCTCCCTCCACTTCTGGCCTACCCCTCAATCAGCCGGGTGATGCTCTCGCGCTGGATGACGCTGTTCTGCTTGTCGTCGCGCGAGACGCGGTAAAAGGTGTCGCAGAAGTCGGAGCACTGCATGTGGCGCAGAAACTCCTCGTCGTGGGTGATGACGATCAGCTGGAAGTTGGCCTGGGCCTGGCGGGCGCGGATGATGCCGTGCAGGGCGACGGCCAGCGAGCGGATGTTGTCGCTGTCGAGGTTGGTGGTGGGCTCGTCGAGCGCGATGAGGCCGCAGTGGACGCCGAACGACTCGGCCAGCGCGAGGCGGATGATGATGCTGGCCAGCATTTTCTGGCCCGCGGAGCAGCGGCCGCGCATGTCCATTTCGGTGTCCTGCTTGACCATGCACACGCGGTAGTTGTAGTTGCGCTTGCTCGTGGCCACCTCGTTGTCGGAGCGGATCAGGATGGTGTCGATGTCCGTGCCCTGGTACGTCGCCCGCCACAGCTCGCCGGCCACGCGGTTGACCTCCTCCATCTTGAGCGCGTGGTACTCCATGATGGCCTTGTCCAGCGCCGCCGCGTACCGGCCCATGTCCTCGATGGCCGCCTTGGTCGTTTCCACCTGGATGTGCGCCTCGCGGTACTGCGCGTCCGCGTCCGCGTAGTCCTGCTGGTACTCCGCCAGCAGCCGCATCAGCTCCTCGTCCTTGGTCGTCATCGCGCCCCAGACCGCCCCGCGCTCCGCCTGCAGCTTGTCGTACTGCGCGTCCAGCCGCTGCGCCTCGCTGCTCAGCCGCGCGTAGTCGTCCTCCACGTGCCGCGCCTCCAGCGCCGCCATCTCGCGCCGCAGCTCGTCCCGCGCCCGCCCGTGCCGCCGGAAGCTCAGGTTGTCCGCCATGTTCTTCTTCGCCCGGTCGCTGTTGTCCTGCTCCGCCCGCATCTGCCGCACCTGCTCCGCCAGCGAGCCGGCCTCCTGCTCCGTCCCCGCCAGCGCCTGCTCCACCTGCGCCATCGCCCGCCCGTGCCGCGCCAGCTGCTCCGGCCCGCCGCGCGCCACGTAGCCCTCGATGTCCGCCGCCACCCGCTGCAGCTCGCTGCTCGTCTGCGCCACCGCGTCGCGCGCCTCCGCCGCCTGCTGCTCGCGCGCCCGCCCCCGCTGCTGCGTCTCCTGCCGCGCCGCCCGCGCCCGCGCCATCTCCGGCTCCAGCGCCTCCAGCTCCGCGTCCGCCTGCTGCATCGCCGCCCGCTGCGCCGCCCCCTCGTCCTTGAGCCCCTGCATCTGCGCCGCCAGGTCCGCCTTGCGCTCTGCCTGCCGCGCCGCCTCCGCCATCTGGTTCTTCAGCTCGCTCTTCTCCAGCTCCAGCCCGCTCACCGTGTCGCGCATCCGCTGCCGCTCCTCCGCCAGCTTCGCCACCCGCGCCTTGCCGCTGCGCAGCTGCTCCGCCAGCTGCGCCTGCCGCTCCTGGATCTCCTCCGCGCTCTGCGCCGGTGCCCCGGCCCCCGGCCCGCCGTGGCCGCCCGACGCCGGCATGTGCGGCGGGAGCTGCGCCGCCAGCCGCTCGATCTTGCGCTCGGCCTCGTGCACGTCGCGCACCGCTTGTGCGAGGCTCGCCACCGTCCGGCTCATCGCGTCCACGTCCTGCCGCTTCTCGTCCGCGTCCTTGAACGCCGCGTCTAGGTCCTCCAGCCGCCGCACCACCGCGTCGCGCTGCGCCTCGGCCGCCGCCCGTTCCGCCTGCAGCCCCGGCAGCTCGGCCGCCAGCCGCCGCACCGTGTCGTACTGCCCGCGCACCGCCCGCAGCTGGCCCAGGTTCTGCTCCAGCACGTCCTTCTCCTGCTCCAGCTCCCGCTTCTGCCGGTCGTCCAGGTTCTTGGCGATCTTTTCCAGCAGCTTCGACCGCTCCCGCGGCTGCTCCGCAAACGACCGGTCGCACAGCGAGCACTTGTTGAACCGGTTGACCACCTTGTGCGACTTGCTGTAGTAGTCCTTGAGGTGGTCGAACAGGCTGATGTCCTTGTCCGCCGTCAGGATCTCCGACTCCGTGTTGTCCAGCTCTTCCTGGTAGTCGTCCACCGACACGTGGCTGCTGTCCGCATCGTCGCCGCCCTTGACCGCCGCCAGCGCCTGCAGCACCGCCGCCGCGCACCGCGCGCTTTCGCCTTCGGCCTTTTGCTGCCGCTCGCGCATCGTCGACACCCGGTACTCGATCTGCTTGAGCTCCTGCTGGCTGGTCTCCACGTGTCTGCGCGCCGCCGCCGCCGCCGCCACGTGCTTGTCCAGCACGCTCGCAAACGCGCCCTCCACCGTCTCCGGCGACCACGCCGCGCCCACCAGCGCCGCCAGCTTGTCGTGCCACGTGCGCCGGAGCGTGTCCAGCTGCCGCAGCCGCTCCGTGTGCTCCTTCTTGCGCAGGTCCAGCTGCGCCTGCTCCGACGCCCGCCGCATGCACGCCACCAGCTCCTGGTTCAGCGCCTCGCTCTCGCTCTCCAGCTGCCACAGCGCCTTCTTCTCCCGCTCCACCAGCCCGTCCGCGTCCGCCGCCTGCAGCTCGCCCGCCGCCGTGGCCAGCCGCGCCGTCAGCTCGCCAAACGCCGCCGCCAGCAGCGCCTGCGCGCCCTCGTCCACGTCCACGTTCAGCATCTCGCGCTGCACCTGCGCCATGCGCTTGTCCAGCGCCGCCAGCCGCTGCTTGGCCGACACCCGGTCGTGTGTGCGCGCCGCCCGGCGCGTTTCGAGCTCCGTGACCACGCCCGTGTCGCGCTCCAGCTCCTTGGCGCTGTCGCGCTGCCGCCGCTCCAGCTCGCGCCGCTTGTCCTGCAGCAGGCCGTCGAGCCGCTCGCGGAACGCGCGGACCTGGCCGTCGTCGTAGTGGCCCTCCGCGCCGAAGCCGCGGATTTCGTGCCGCTCGGCCGCGTCGTGCATCATCTGCATCCGCGTCTGCACCTGCCGCTCGTACTGCTCCTGGTTCGACTGCAGCTTGCCCTGCTCCGCCTGCATCGTGCCGATCGTGCCGCGCTGCTGCCGCAGCTCCGCCTGCACCTGGCGCAGCTGCGCCTCGCGCTCCTCCGTCTGCTGCCGCAGCCGCGCCAGGCTCTGCTCGTACTGCTGCAGCTGCTCCTCCAGCCACTCGTCCGACTCCGTGTGCACCTGCGTCATGCTGCTCTGCAGCTCCGCCATCGTCTCGCTGCGCAGCTGGCACTGGCCCTGCTTGCTCTTGAGCTCCTGCATGATGCCGGAGAAGGCGTTGGCGTGCGCGTGCCGCTCGCCCGCCGCCGCCTTCACCTCGCCCATCTCGCGCGACAGCGTGTCGCTCTGCTCGCGCAGGTCCTCGATCTGCGTCTGCAGCGCCGCCAGGTGCTTTTGCATCCGCTGCCCGCGCTGCTTCGCGTCCTTGCTGCTCGCCTCTAGCAGCTTCAGCCGCTGCAGCTCCTCGCCCTTCTTCTTCCGCACAATCTTGATGTTGTCGATCGCCTTCGTGTACCGCAGCGCCTCAAAGATCTCGTCAAACCGCTTCTTCAGCGCCGACGGCTCGCTCATCGGCCACAGCGACTCGTCCTGGTGGCAGAAAATCACCGCGTCCAGGATCGCCGCCGACACCCCCAGGCAGCTCGGCACCAGCGTGTTCAGCTCCGCCACCTTTTTCGGCACGTCGCTGCGCTCGCCGTTGCTCAGCGTCAGCAGCGACCCCTCCAGCGTGCTCATCACCCGCTGCGTCTTCTTCATCTTCACCTGCACGCTGCGCGTCACCACGTGCCGCTGCCCCAGCGTCGACTGGAAGGATAGCTTCACCTGTCCCAGCACCACATTTTCGCCGCACAGCTATCATTCTGTTAGCACCCGCCCAAGCCTCCCCAAGCCCTCCCCTCTCCGATATCGCCAGCCCACTCACCATAGGGTCGTGGATGAACGCCCCCCCCAATTTGCTGTTGGCCGGCTGCTCTCCGGTCGTTGCATACTTGAGCGCTTCGATGATGGTCTAGACGGTCAGCTACAGGCCATGGCTGGGGCGGTCGCGGCCAAGGGACCTACCGTTTTTCCCGAACCGTTGTATCCGACAATGAGAGTCAGCGGAGTGTTGAACTGCATAGACTCCTGCACGGCTGGGCTGAAGGAGCGGATGCTAGACACTGTCAGGCGACACTCTTGGTACCGAATATAGGACGAAACCCGATGCTCACCCCCGAATTCCAAGCTTGTCGATCTTCGCTGTCCGTTGTGTCTGTTAGTATCGTGACATTCCGTATGGAATCTGCATTCGTCGTAAACTGCCTGGAACATACACCTAGCGACGGAAGAGAGGTTAGCGGGAGACGGCATTGACACGCAGCAAATTACTCACATTTTGGACGCTTCACCGGCTCTCAGAGCGCTTCTAGAATGTCCCCATGCAAGGAGCAATCGCTGAGAAGAGGCCCGGGGCCGCTATTGAGCGTGTGATGGGTGCTGACGAGCGTCTGGGCTCTGTTGGGTGTCGTCGGCCTTTAACTCTTTTTCTGGCCGGCTGGACCACGATCTCGACGCTTTCCAAAGCTGACGATCAGTGATGGAAGACGCGCAGAGCCAGCTGTAATTCACTAGCGCGTGTCTGCCTAATAATGGGAAGCGCGGGCTCACGGGACAGCGGTGGGGCAATACAGTGCAGGACAGTGTAGTGTGAAACAGGCTTATACTGTTCTGTCATACCGAACCAACTGCTGGTTACGGAGGCCGTCAAGTTGGTTTCACGACGCCAACCAACACCAACAGCCCGATGATACAAACGGATTGTTTGACTTGCTGGGCAGCTGGCAGGCCAGATGCATAGAAATACGACTGCTTACTCCGTCGGCGTACATACATACGCGCCGTTGACTCAGAGGCAAATGTGGCATCGGCAGCAGATTGGAGTACAGCTGTTTTGATCAATTTGGCCGCAAAGAAACGGCGCAAAGACAGAAACGGTGACTGTGTTTGAGAGCTACGAGTGCCTGCTGCCTGGCTACTGAAGCCTTCGCTGCCTACCAATGCAAGGACTGGGCATGCTTTCTTTTCTGTGCCTTGGCCGTATCCACCACAATGATCTCGGTGGCTTTGTGGATGCATGGATCAGGACCTGCCGTTCGTTATTTCGCGCAAGAAACACGCAAAGGCATTTTGACTACAAGTACGGCGTCGTTGCTCGTACACGCGGCAATACGGAAGTGATGGCCACTGACGGCCACTGACGGCCAGTGTGGAGGCACCATTCCTGATACAACGATGGTAGTCGAATTATCTTGCGGTAAGCAGCTACTACGCCGTAGTTACAGCACTTGCCCCCCTTGCTGCACTGGTATGTCAGCCGAACACCGCCTCGCCCAGAAAGTACTGGTTCCGGCGGAGGGGCAGCCTGAGGAGGGGCCTTTTGGGTGTCTAATTAGCAGCTCGCTAGTTGGCCTCGCTCTTTCCTTGTTCTGGTCCGTCTGCTTGTTCCAGCAGTCCTCTAATAGCCAGCAGCGGCTTTGCGCTTGGGAGGCTGAAAGTCTGGGGACCCAGTTGGCCGTAGTTTGCGAGTCGTACATAGTAGCTCTCCCGTACCAAGGCGCCGTATCTAGCACCGTTATCAGCAAGAAATAGAGGGACACTGGGGCCCGCCTTGATTCTTCTCGAGCCCTTTTTTCTCTCCAGGGCTCGCCCTTCCCTGTCTCGTATCCTTCTCCGTACCCCCTTCACCGCATACAAACCACTATTCTCTCGGCCATGCCGAACGAATGCTCGCACCACCACCTCCCATAGCATGTGCCTCTCGACACCCGCGGCCGCCCTTTTTACATTTCCAGCTACGATCTGCGCCGTGTCACCGCCGTCTCTCCAGCCGAATTCGTCCACACCTAGCGACCTGTTCTCTTCTTGCTTGCCCGACGGTTTCTCTTCCTTGACGCCGTCCCCGTCCTCCTCGCCTCCCTCAACCCGCCTTCCGCCTCCTATCGGCCCTAAGGAGCCGCAGGACCGTGGCAGCGTCCATGCTAGCGGCAGCGCCCGCTCGCGACTTGCGTGAGGATCTGCGAAGAAAACATTAAAACGGTCGTGGTCGGCCCACGCTTTGTGGCGCAGAGCATGTCGTACGGCGGAACCCAGCCACAGGCGCTTGCCGGCGGCCTGTATGGCTACCAGCCGGCGATCCCGGCCGGTGTAGACGCCCAGGCCATGCTGAACACGGAGCAGATAGCCTCATCAGGGAACCAGGTGAGTCTCAACGAAGAGGGGAGGGGGGAGAGGGAGGGAGTGAAAGAAAGAGAGAGAGAGAGAGAGTGTGTGTGTGTGTGTGAAATAAACAGAGACAGAGAAAGAGACAGAGAAAGAGACAGAGAAAGATACAGAGACACTGAGATACCGAAAGAAATGGGGATGATACGTGCTAGGCGTTCTGCTAACGTTCTTAGCTGGGCAACGAAGCCGTGCCGCTGTACTTTGAGGACCCGTTGTCCTTCTTCAATGGCTTTCAAGATGCGTCTGGCACCGTTCCGCCCACCCTCGGCGGCGGCATGTTTGGCTCCTCGTTCCAGACGCCGTCCGACACCTTCTCGCCCGACAACCAGAGCGACGAGAACAGCCTCCCCAATCCACAGCAGCCGGCCCAGGCGACTAGCAGCAGTGTTTCCGTGGCCGGCGGCTTCCACCCGGTCGACTCGACGGGCCACAGCACTCCGGGAGCAACTGGCAGTAGCGGCGTCGGGGCCGTGGTGCCTTCCGGAGCGGGGCCCGGGGCGAATACCGGAACCGGGCCCGGAGCGGCCGCTGGAGCAGGCGGCACTCTCACCGAGTTCACTCGGCGCAAGAACTGGCCGGCCAAGGTGGTCGAGGAGCTGTGCGACCTACTGCAGATTGTGGACCCCAAGATGCGCATTCGCTATGTGTCGGCGAGCGTGACGGAGCTGCTGGGGTACGAGGTGGACGAGGCCGTGGGGCTCGAGCTGCACGATCTCGTGCACCCCGACGACCGCTTTGTGCTGGTGTCCGAGTTCAACGAGTGCATCGCCAACGGCACGCAGCTGCGCACGTTCTACCGGCTGCGGCGCAAGGACGGCAACTACCGGGTCTTTGAGACCGTGGGCCACGCGCACATTGCCGAGTCGCAGTTCGCGCCGAACCCGAGCAACAAGTCGGCCTTTTGCCAGGCCGTCTTCCTCATGTCGCGGCCCTACCCCACCAAGAGCGCGCATCTGCTCGACTCGTTCCTCGAGCAGAAAATCGAAAACGAGCGCCTGCGCCGCCGCATCGACGACCTGCGCCGCGAGGCCGAGTCCGAAGACCGCGACGACGAGTCCTCCGCCGCCATGAGCCAGGGCCACAGCCAGGGCCACCGCTGGCGCCCGAGCCTTGACGGCCGCTCCGACATGCCCGCCGTCGCCGAGGCCGCCCGCAGCCTCTACCAGGGCGTGGGAGCCGCACAGACAGGCGGCCTGTTCCGGCCAGGAATGGGCGGCGGCATGGGCGTCGCTGGGGTCGGCGGAGGCGTGGGCGTTGTGCCGGGGACCATCGGGATGCCCGGAGGCGGCCCCCTCGGCGGCGGCAACATGGCACCGCCGCCGCCGCCGTTCTACAACTCGGCCCTGACGCGGGAGAACGTCGAGGGCATTGCGGCCCGGCGGCCCGACTCGCTGCACGACAAGATGGCGCGCTACGAGGGCAACCCCGCAGCCAATGCCAGCGAGGTGCAACAGGGGGCGAAGAGCGGCCACGGAAACGGGGATGGCCACGGCATCGGCATCGGCATTGGCATCGGCATCGGTAGTGGCAACGGAAGTGGAAGCGGAAGCGGAAACGGCAGCGGCTCTCGGCCTGGGATGGCCGGCACGGCGAACCACGGCGACACGATCGAGATGCTGACGGGGCTGCGGTATCTCGAGGGCGAGCGCAGCCGCGGGCTGTCGACGGGCAACCGCAGTCCACGGCTGGTCAAGGGCGACGCCGGCATTACATTTTCGCTGGACCGCGAGCAGCGGGCCGGCGAGAAGAAGAAGAAGCAGCGGCTGCCCGAGGAATACGTGTGCACGGATTGTGGTGAGTTGTTGCTGTTTGTTGTTGCTGTTTGCTGTTGGTGTCTCTTCTACTTCTGCCTCACCTAACACCCTAGGCACCCTCGAGTCGCCCGAATGGCGCAAGGGCCCCAGCGGCCCCAAGACGCTCTGCAATGCCTGTGGACTGCGGTGGGCCAAGAAGGAAAAGAAGAGCAAGAGAAAGGGCGCAGAGGGCGGAGCGGCCTCGCCGCCGAGGGAGTAGTGCCTTCTGTTCGGCCCTCAACGATGCGTTTTTTCTTTTCGCTGTTTTCTCCTCTTGCCCTCTCCTTTCGATTTCTTCTGGCTCTATTCCCTCCTCGTTTGGGCATCTTTTCTGTATTTCTTATTTACTTTTTCTTGGCTATTATTTTCACTTCACACGCATGGGACACGACTTTGGTTAGGATCACGGAACAGGGTACACGAAATTGTTCAGTACATAGAGAGATACCAAGACAACAATACAACTGCTTTTTAAATAAGCTCGTACTTACGAGCACGGAGCTGGCTTTGGAGGACCACTATGAGTAACTAAATGCTACGACAGTCAGATACTTGCTGGCTCGTAGCGCTGGTTTCAGCTGTGCAAGGGCTTCCTTCCCCTAAAGTGCTTGTCTAGTGGGCACACGTACTCGTAAGTACCCACTGGTTGGCTGACAGTGGGCCTGAAACGTGGAGCCAACAGCACTTCAGCACGTTGTTGTTGTACACGTAGGTGCCCCGCGGAGATCATATCCGGCGAAGCTGAGCTGTGTATACTTGCTCATCCTCCGCAGCCACGCCGTAACTAGTGTAGTCGTGCGCTGCGTGAAAAGTGTGTTTGGGCGCTGGGGCAAACGAGTAGTGTGTCAGATACCGGGACAGAACACATACGTATGCAGTATTCGGAGAAGGAGCGGGACTAGGCGGCCCCAGGGAAGGTACGAGGAGGAGACAAGCATAAGAAGTCGCGGCCAGGCACAAGAGCCACTTCCCCTCACTCGCTGCCTCAGCATTTCTGTCTCTGCCTCTTCGCAGACAACTCTCCTCTTTCTGCCCTGACCATCATCAAGTCTTTGCCACACCACTACACCACTACACCACTACACCAGATTCACCATGTGGGGCAACGACGACAACGAAAACGACCGCCGCCAGGAGGGTGGCTACGGCCAGGGTGGTGAGTTTTGAGCGGCCCCTTTCGCTGGAGGATCTATGCTGCCTCTTGGTGATGCCATCGGCCATGGTGAGGACGCATGGATTGCATCGAGGGCATAGCTGTGCTGTTGTGTTGGAGACGCGGGCTAACTTTCATAGGCGGCCAGCAGTACCCGTCGGGAGGCAACGGTAGGTGCTGATGTGTGCTGGGATGGGAGACCGGACAGGAGAGCCGGCTTCCTGACCACTGAAGCTAATTCGAGATAGCCACTCATGGCGGCAGCTACCCGGCTGGCGGCGGCTACCGCCACGACGACGACGACGACCTGCGCGGTGCGGCCGATGCAGCGGTGAACCACGGCGGCGGCGACAGCGACCGCGGCTTCTTTGGCGACATTCTCAATGCCGTGTCGCAGCGCAAGAGCAGCCTGGCGAACCAGGACCTGGACGAGGGGGGTGAGTGCTCGTGGAGCGTTGGCAAGGGCAAATACCCAAGGGCAAATACAGGCAAATAGATCACACTCGCTGACTCCACAGCCGCCGTTGAGCACCACCAGCAGTTCTTCGGCAGCAACTCTGGCGGCACCAACAACGCCACGTCGAACGGCATGGGCGCGGCTGCCGCGATGCAGGCGCTCAAGATGTTTTCCGGCGGCAGCGGCGGCAGTGGCAGCAGCGGCAGTGGCAGCCAGAGCCAGTTCATCGGCATGGCCATGGGCGAGGCCAGCAAGCTGTTTGACCACCAGCAGTCGCAGGGCAACGTGGCCAGCGGGTCGAGCAAGGAGTCGGCGGTGCAAAAGGCGGGCGAAATGGCGCTGCAGATGTACCTCAAGAGCCAGGGCGGCGGCTCGAGCGGCAGCGGTGCGGGCATCGGCAACCTGCTGAGCATGGCGGGCAAGTTCATGTGAGCAAGGGCCGAGGCTGTGCTCTTGTGCTCTCGTGCTCTCGTGTGCTTGTGTGCTTGTGTGCTCGACTCTTGTGCTTGGCTCACTTTCGATGTCCATTATCTACCAAAACAGGCTATGAAATACAACACTAAGCATTGCATCGTGTCCTCATTCCAGCCTCCAGCCCCCAGCACCGCCGTTACCCGTCACAGGCAGCTCGGCTTCTGCTGATTACTGAACAACCCAAAGAATTGGGTCACCTCGGATGGGCCTTGGTCGGCTTTGGTGTTCCCAGCCCTACGGACTGGACGGTGCCTCTTTTGTGATATGCGGGGCTAGCGGACCTCGGTATATTAGTTAGCGTTTCGCGGGGAAGCTCGAGCTCCGGACGCATTAGCACGGCCGTATAAGAGGGTGCAGATCAGCTTGTTGGCTGAGCCATGTAGACAGACAGACATTTTGTCTACGACAATAAAAGGCATCCAAGTGCTCAAGTCATGTCTACCTCGCTCCCCCCGCTTCCCGACAGCTATGCCGAGCTCCGGCTGCCTGACATTCGGCTGGCGCACCATCCGGCGTCGTCGGCCGCCGTGACCCCGGTTGTCCTCGTGCTTCTAGACCGCCCGGCGGCCAAGAACGCCTTTTCACCCGCGATGGCCGAGTCGCTCGTGGCGGCGTTCCAGCTGCTGTCGCGCGACGACCGCGTGCGCTGCGTCGTGCTGGCCGGCACCGACCCATCCCACCGCACGTTTTGCGCCGGTGCCGATCTCGACATTGGCTTTCTGACGGCCGACACACGCAGCGGCGACGCCCATCCACGGCGCCAGACACACTCCAGCCACCGCGACTCCGGCGGACAGGTCTCGATGGCCATCTACGGGTGCCGCAAGCCCGTGGTCGCGGCGCTCAACGGCAGCGGCGTCGGCGTCGGCCTGACCATGACGCTGCCCGCGGACGTGCGGGTGGCCAGCAGCGCCGGGAAATACGGCTTTGTGTTTGCGCGGCGCGGCCTCGTCATGGAGGCGTGCTCGTCGTTTTTCCTGCCGCGGCTGCTGGGCACGTCGGCCGCGGTCTATCTGACGACCACGGGGGCCGTGCTGCCGGCGGCGCACAAGATGCTGTCCCCGCTGTTTGCCGAGATTGTGGCCCCCAGCGAG
Source organism: Graphilbum fragrans (assembly GCA_001513895.1). Classification (NCBI taxonomy): domain Eukaryota; kingdom Fungi; phylum Ascomycota; class Sordariomycetes; order Ophiostomatales; family Ophiostomataceae; genus Graphilbum; species Graphilbum fragrans. The sequence goes on along the minus strand of LLKO01000004.1, from coordinate 121,521 downwards.
GTGCTGCCGACGGCGCTGCAGATCGCCGGCGACATCGCCGCTAATACGAGCCCCGTGAGCACGCGCCTGATGAAGGACATGCTGTACCGCGGGGCGTCGTCGCCCGAGGAGGCCCATCTGCGCGAGAGCAGCCTGCTGTTCCAGCGGTTCCAGCACGGCGACCTGCAGGAGGGCATCCGCAGCTTCAAGGACAAGCGGCCGCCGCAGTTCCCGGGCCATCTCGACAAGGACGCGCCCATTGGCTATCCATGGTGGGACACGGGCGTCATTGAGCGCGCCAACAAGGCCGAGCTCGCGAAGATGTAGGACAAGAGAAGCTAGTCAATGTACAGTGCATCTGTGTCAAAATGTGGAGTTGCAATATAGAATGGCATTCGTATTCAACGTTAAAAAACTTCAAAAAACATGGTCCCATTTCGCCCAGCCTATGCTCTTCCCTCCGCCTACGCCTTTTCGTAAGGGCCCACGGCGAGAATAGACTCTCTGCGATGGAACCAGAAATCCAGCCGGCCACGCAAAGGCGAACACACCCATCCTGGCTCGTCATGCTCGTGCGAAGCAGTGGTGGTAGCTTGCACGTATACCGTACGGAGGGCAACCGGGTGTGGCGGTATCTTGTAGGTCGTCTGCCGCACACAAAGAACCGAGGGCTGCGTGTACTCGGTGACTGGGTCGAGGCCGAGGCGGCACTGCCCGATGGCAACAGCACTGCCGTTCTCGTAGACTAGAACGAGGCCGTTGGTAAAGCCGTGCTCCGAATGGGAAAAGACGTGCACGGCGGCGACGTGGTCCAGCAGCGCTTGGGACTCGTAGACATATGGAAAGTCTGGAACAGGACATGGGACGTAAGGCAAGCCTTTCGATGCCATAGATCTCCGACCGGTTAGTAGTCCTCCTGCTGCGTATGCCTCGGTGAATGCAATGATGTCCTCAACGCTTATGGAGTCGTACGCAAAGGGGACCCCTGCCGCAGAGTTGAGAGCGGCCAGTGGGTCTATAACAGAGTATTCGTCGGTGAACAACAAACCCGCGTTACTAGTGCTGTTGTACGGGAAATAGGTCGAGGTGGTCGAAGGTGCAGGTGCTGGAGCAGCCTGTACTTCTCCAGTTATGTATGCGCCGTTAAATATGATGCCTACTGTTCTGACGTAGTTGTAGACAAGCGTCATTGGGGGTGTCGAGCAAAGCTCAAAGTCTTCGGGGAAACCTGGCACGTTGAAGCCAAGAGTGAAGAAGCCACGCAGCCGTGTGCGGAACTAGAGAGGGGCGAGTAAGTAAACGGACAAACACATCGGTAACTACCGCGTGAAGGTATATGCATTTCGCCATTCTGGACCACAACACATACCCAGAGACAATAGCCTCCCTTACAGGTCACATCCATCATACCGCGCCGGGTGCCAACGGCCAACACCTCGTCGTCGGCGGGCAGGGGCAAGTAGAGCCATGTGGCTAATTCCTGTTGGCTGATTGGGAGGCAAGCAAATGTGGTTGACGCATCGGGCTCTGAGGCCGTGTGTGCATGCACCTGGTAGATGCAGCCATCGTTGACAAAGATGGTGATCCCGTTGACCTTGTTGAGGGGAATAGTATGCAGAAGGGTGCTCGGTCTGATGGCCATCGGGTACATCCGGGATTTGGGTAGCTGAGGTGGCGTGGGTGTATCCCAGACGGGGATGCCCCTGAACGACAAATCAGGCAGCTTCAAGCAGGCGTGTCCGAACTATGGATGTTAGAAGGGGGGGAGAAGAAAAGAGGGAGGAAGACGAGCATAAGGACACCTACGCGGAATTGAAGAGCGAGGTCGCCCAGCTGACTTGCGCTCATAATGGTATACACCTCGGTGTCAGACCGCCAGGGCTTGGATGTCGGCCGACTGGCCAGTCTTTCCACGGCACGCAGGCCTGCCGCATCGATGGAGAGGCGTATGAGGGCGTAGCGACCGGGAGCGATCGGCGATGACGGCGGCAGCGCCGATGTCAACGATAGCTGGCCGCCACGCCGCCATTCCACCACATCGTTCAGTTTCATGGTCTGGAGCTCGCTCGATGTATCGCGGGCCGGCATTCGGCGCACAAGATCCAGCAGTGTTCCATAGCGCCACAGCAGACTGTCTTTCGAGGCGCTGCAGATCATCTGGACAATCTCGGGCGGCATGTTGCGGAGACGAGCCACCAAGCGGCCCAGATCCGTCTGCTCCTGATTTTGCTCGTCTGTATCCGTTGGATCAATCGGCTCCTCACTTCCGGCTTTTGCCTCCCACGGAAACGACGAGTTATCGCTGCTGAGCCGAAACCAGGCGGCGTTTCGCTGCCACACACGCCGCCACGCGCCCACCACCCACAAGTAGTTCAGCACACGGCGATTTTCGTCGTCGGCATGGCCGGCCGTGCCACCATCGCCATTGCCGCCACCATCGCCATCTCGTCGGCAGCGCCGCCAGACATAAACAAAGCAGTCGGTGTGCACCGTACTAGCTTCCGGCGAGGTCTCGCAGGAGCAACACTCCCAGCTGCGGCACAGCAGCTGGTTTTTCTGGTTGCTCTGAGCGCGGCACCCTTTGGCGGGGAAGAGGAAATTCTGGACTAGGCCAGTGTACTTGGCCGCGCCATAGTCGCCGAGCAGTGCTCTACATTTCTCACCTGCCTCGACCGTGGCACCACAGAGGCCGCAGTACGGCGACAGGCCGACGTGCGTGCGGTTTCCAGCGCCTGGAGCCATATGAATGGTAAGGGGGAAAAGCTAGAGTAAGGTCTGTAGAATAGCATTCTTATTAGCCAGCGAACGCCATGTATCAAAAGATCTTGGTGATGTGCAATGTGTAGTTACCGTGAAGCTGATGATGTATCGATAGAATTCGTCGGATGGAAATGGATGTAGATGGATGAAACAGATGAAAGAGAGAGAAACAGATGAAATAGACGCTGCATCAAGAGCCACCTCGGATTTGGCTGACCGCCATTCCCCATGTCCGTCTACCCAAGAGGGCATAGAAGGTGCAGCTGAACGGGTTGTATAAGACATATCAACCTCAGGCATCAATATCATGACTAAGGCGATCCACTTGACGACGAGCCCTGTGCTGGCAAGGGCCATGCAGCTCTTCGGAGCACGGGTAGGCAGCCTGGTTCGTACCTTCCTTTGGTAAAGTGCACAGCTGCGGAACCAGAATTAGCGTGTCAGCTTCGACTTTGAGGGAGATGGCCATGAATAGAGTTCAAACAACCACCGACATGCTTTTGGTAGTAAAACAATGGTTGCTTACCGAGTGGAGACTTCTCATGTGCTGCACCGAAGGCATAAAAGAAAATTAGAGAAATAGAGCAAACAGAGAAAACAGGGACATATGTGAAAGCCGAGTTGTGAGGTTGTGACCTCGTCTTATACATAGTTACAGTGTAGCTCCACTGTATTTAGTGAGAGAGCACTCCGCTGCCACTGTAGCTGTATGGCCAATCAGCGATAACCACGCCCCACACGCTTATCGATAACAGAAGAAAAAAGTGAGAAGGAAGCCATTACACCAAAGCGAAGCCGGCACATTCTCCTCCTCCTATCACCAACCACACAGCCATGGATATCCTGAAAATCCTGTCGCGCGGCACCAAACAGACGCCCGGGCGATTCGGCGCAGGTGCGGGTGCGGCCAACCTGCCGTCAGCCGGTAACCAGACGAATCCGCAGCTTTTCCACGATCCGATTGCGAGCCGCAAACGGAAACGAAGCGGCCCTTTGAAAAATGGAGGAGCAGCAGCCGGATCTGAGCAGACTGAGGCTGGCTCTCCCGACTGCAGCGACGACAGCGATGGCAGCACAAGCGATGTAGACATGGAGGAGCTCGACTTTTTCGCAGCGCACGACGGCAGCAAGGCCGCTGCGAAAGCCGAGCAGAAGAAGAAGAGTGAGGATGAGAAGGCAGCCGCACAAGCCACTGGTCGGCCCAGACCACAGCTCCTCGACGAAGACGAGTGCCGACGGATTCTGCGGTCGCACCGTCTGAAGCTGACCCTGCTGCCAACCAACAAGGCCGATGCCAAGGTGGACAAGAAGAAGAAGAAGGAAAAGGAGGGCAGCAAGAAGAGCAAAAAGAGCAAGAACAAAAAGAGCAAAAAGGAGGAAGACGAGAAGCCGGCATCCAAGGACCTGCAGCAGATCTTCCCGCAGCCGCTGACGGCGTTCTCGCAGCTGCGGCACACCTACAACATCTCGACGCGGCTGGCGGAGAATCTCGACCGGCTGCACTACCGCATCCCGACGGAGGTGCAGATGAGCAGTCTGCCGCTGCTGGTGGACGCCGCGGTGGCACTGAGCCAATCGGAGCTGGTGGACGGCGAGGACAAGGTAGACGCCTCGAATGGGCTGGACTTTATGGCAGTGGCACCAACGGGCAGCGGCAAGACGCTGAGTTTCCTGGTGCCGGCGATCAACAGCATCATGCGGCGGCGGGCGGAGGAGAAGGAGAAGGAAGCAGAAGAGGAGGACGGGACCAGAACGAAGCACGATCACATCCTGGACACCGTGGTGGTGGTGCCGACGCGGGAGCTGGCGCAGCAGATTGCCAACGAGGGCAAGAAGCTGGCAATGGGGACGGGCGTGCGGATTGTGGCGATGCGCAAAGGGATGCGAGTGGAGGGCAGTGGGGAGGAGCAGGGGGAGGAGGAGGGGGAGCAGGAGAAGCGGAAGGACGACAGCGACGATGGCAGCGATGAGGAAGAGAATGAGGAGGAGGACGACGGCGACAAACCCAAGACGGAGGCCACCGTGACCAAGGCAGACGTCCTGATCACAACGCCGATGGTGCTGCTCAACTTCCTGCGCGACGCCAAGAAGACGCTGCCGACGGTGCGCACGTTTGTGCTGGACGAGGCCGACGTGCTGCTGGATCCGCTGTTCCGCGACCAGACGCTCGGGCTCTGGGCCGCCTGCACGCACCGGCAGCTGCGGTCGACGTTCTGGTCCGCGACCATGGGGTCCAACATCGAAGCCCTGGTGGCGGAGAAGCTAGCAGAACGGCAGCAGGCAGCACCGGGAGAGACGCCTCGCGAGACGCCCAACAAGCGTCTGCTGGTCCGCCTGGTGGTCGGCCTCAAGGACACCGCCGTGCCCAACGTCGCCCACCGCCTCATCTACACGGCCACGGAGCAGGGCAAGCTCCTGGCGATGCGCCAGCTGCTGCACCCGACGACGAGCCGGTCCATCACAGGCCAAGGGACGGGCTCGGGGTCCGAGGCCGAGAGCCTGCGGCCGCCCTTCCTCGTCTTCGCCCAGACCGCCGAGCGCGCCACCGCGCTGCACGACGAGCTCAAGTACGACATCCCGGCGGCCGCGGGCGGTGCTGACCGGCTCGGGGTGCTGCACGCGGCGCTGTCGGACGCGGCACGGTCGGCGGTGGTGCGGCGGTTCCGCGCGGGCGAGGTGTGGGTGCTGATCACGACGGACGTGCTGGCGCGGGGCATCGACTTTGCGGGCGTCAACGGCGTGGTCAACTACGATGTGGCGGGGTCGGCGGCGGCGTATGTGCACCGGGCCGGGCGGACCGGGCGGGCCGGGCGGCAGGGGGGTCTGGCGGTGACGCTGTACACGAAGGACGACATTCCGTTTATCAAGAGCGTGGCGAACGTGATTGCGGCGAGCGAGAGGCAGGCCGGGGCCAAAACCGGGAAAGGCGGCAGCGTGCCGCAGTGGCTGCTGGATGCGCTGCCAGACGTGGGCAAGGCCGATAAGAAGCGGCTCAAGACGCGGGGCGTGGAATCGCGGCGGACGATGGTGGCCGAGAACAAAGACGGCACGGGCAAGGGCAAGAGCAATGCGCGGGCACGGATTACGTCGAAGAGCGCGTGGGAGCGGCGGCGCGAGAACAACCGGCGGGATGCGATTGCGAGCAGCAAGCGGAGGAAGCAGGAGGGGGACAAAGGGACAGATGGAGCGGAGGGCGGTGGCGTTGAGAGTGACGGAGAATGGGGAGGATTGGACTGATGTGGGCGACTTTGATTAGGAGGCATCAGGCCTTGGATTTGTTCAAAGAGGCGTGCTAGACCTTGCTTATACAAGCCTGTGTACAGTAGACGTGTCAAGCTTGGATTATTACAAGCTTGTGTACAAGACGTGTCAAGCTTGGATTATTACAAGCCTGTGTACAAGATGTGTAAAGCCTTGGATTATTACAAGCCTGGATTTATCAGACAGCAATGACACTCAGGCACTAAGGCAGTCGCAAGTAATACACTTTTCGCCGACTATTCCATCACCAGCCACATCACCACGGCGCAACCTCGCCGGGCTTGGGCTTCTGCATGCGTATCACCTTGTCGCAGTTGAGCAGACACAGGGGGTCGAAAGCAGCTTTGATCTGGGCCGTTAGCAGAGGCTCAGCAACACGTCAAATAAGCCATCCATCCAAAGACGCCGATACGCCAACGCAGTAGCAGACAAGCACAGCCGCAAAACACGCGCAAATCGCCGCACAGAGGCCAGAGGACGATGCCGACGCAAAACAACAAACCAAAGCAGGAAAGGCACCAGCAGACATCAAGAAGGCACCGCCCACAACAGCAAATCACACAACACGTACCTTGCGCATGGCGTCGACGGTGTCGTCGCCGAGCTCGTGTGGCAGGTAGTCGCGCTTGACCAGGCCGACGCCGTGCTCGCCGGTCACGGTGCCCTCCATAGCAATGGCGCGCTTGACCATGCGGTGGACAAACTCCTCGGCGGTGTGGCGCTCGTCGGGGGCGTACAGGACGATGGCGTGGAAGTTGCCGTCGCCGACGTGGCCGACAATGGTGCCGAGCAGGCCGTGGGCCTTCATGTCGGCCTGGGTGGCCTCGATGGCCTCGGGCAGGCGGCTGATGGGCACGGCGACGTCGCCGGTCCAGACGCGCTGGCCGGCGCCGGGGGTGCGCAGGGCCATGGTGCTCCAGAGGGCCTCCTTGCGGGCGCTCCAGAGCTCGGCCTGCTCGTCGGCAGAGCGGGCAAAGTCGAAGGAGCGGGCGCCGGCGGCGCGGGCGGCGGCCTGGACGGCGTCGATCTGCTCGCGCACGGCGCGCTGCGAGCTGCCGGCAAACTTGAAGAGCAGCGTGGGCACCTCGGCCCAGGCGCGCGAGGTCTGGCCGGCCAGGTTGATGGCGCGCATCTGCTCGTCGTCGAGGATCTCCACGGCGGCCACGGCGATGCCCTCCTGGACCACGCGGGCGGTGCAGGCGGCAGCGGCGCGCAGGTCCGGGAAGCTGGCCACGGCCACGGACGTCTCGGTCGGGCGCACCATCAGCCGCAGCGTGGCCTCCGTCACCAGCCCTAGCGTGCCCTCGGAGCCGATCATCAGCCGCGTCAGGTCGTAGCCCGCCGAGCTCTTGCGCGGCCGCTGCCGCGTCTTGACCACCGTGCCGTCCGCCAGCACCACCGTCAGCGACAGCACCCAGTCGCGCATCGTGCCGTAGCGGTACGCGTTGGTGCCGCTGCACCCCGTGCCGATCATGCCGCCGATCTGCGCCCCCGGCCCCGGGTCCGGCGGGAAAAACAGCCCCTCGTCCGCCAGCTGCTCGTTCAGCCCCTCCCAGCCCACGCCCGGCTGCACCACCGCGTCCAGGTCCGCCTTGTGCAGCGCCAGCACCCGGTCCATGTGCCGCGAAAAGTCCACCACGATGCCGCCGCGCGTCGACGCAAAGTGGCCCTCCAGCGACGTGCCGCCGCTGTAGCCCGTCACCGGGATCCGCCGCGCGTGGCACACCTTCATGATGCGCGACACCTCGTCCGTCGACCGCGGATACAGCACGCAAAACGGCTGCGGCGCCGTCGCCGTGCCGCCCGCCGCCTCGTCCTCGTCCTGGTGCGTCGACCACTCCGACTTGGAGTGCGACGTGATGTCCGACGGCGCCGTGCTCACGTTGTCCGCCCCGACGATGCCCACAAAGTCGGCCCACGCCGCCTCCAGGTCCGACCGGCTGGTCTTGTGCTTGGGCGGCCGCGTCGACGCCAGCGGCAGCGTCGACGCCGGGTCTGGCTCGTGCGGCATCTTGTAGCCCAGGTAGTAGCACGCCACGCCGACGAAAGCGAGCACTAGCGGTTAGCGATGGGCGTGGGGGTCGAGGGGTCGAGGGGCCGAGGGGATTCATGATGGCCACAGAGAACAGCACTTACTAAACGTGGTCGCTGCGTTCCGCGTCGACGCCGAGTCCTGCCGCTGCTCCGCCATCTTCTCGCGCTGCTGCTTCTCGCGCGCCATGCGAGTGCTGATGCTCTCGAGCATCTGGCCCCGGAAACTGCGGCCATCGCCGTCTGGGCCAGCACGGCCCTGCGCCGGCGGCCCCGGCGGCTTCGACGCAAACATCCGCACCCGCGCGCCAGCACAGCGGCTCCCAGCAGCCAACGTCGCCGCCGAGCGCACGGCAGCGCGCCGGCCGAGATGCTGGAGCATGGGAGGCGGCGGAATAGAGAAGCCGGGTCGAAGGTCAGGGAAAAGAGGCAGCAAAAAGCAGACAGCAGAAGCAGACAGAAGACACAGCCAAGTACACAACCGCAGTCGAGTACAGCACAGGCAAATACACCAAACACAGTCGAACACAGCACAGAAAACAGAAATATGCGTCACTCGGTCCGTGGCTCGTGGACAGCAGCGTGGTGCACAACGCAAATCGTGATCGATTTGAACGATTTTCGCAGCGGAGCAAAAAACCGATGCAGCTTTCCTCGCGGCCCCACATTTTTCTTCCCCCGCTAGCTCGTCGCTAGACCCGCGTGTCCAGCAAATCGCAGGTCGCTGAATAGACCCGGCCGATGTCACAATCGCTGCGAGTGATGGCGAGTGCGCAAACGGACTTGCGCGCTGCGAGATCGCAGTGGTCGAGCTACTTGACATCGCATGGAGCGACAATGGAAATAGGGAAATAGAGATGAACGGCCATGGAAATACCGGGATTGGCTGGGATATGCAGGCAAATACTCAATTGGCAGTCTTGGTGCATACAATCTGAGATCAACTCGGTAATGACAATCTGTACCGTCTGCCTCATCCTCCAGCTCACAACTCAGCCTTGTTCTTTGTCTTCTTCGTCTCCTTCTCCCGCTTCTGCTTCTCCCTTCTCCTTCTTCTCCTTCTTCTCCTTCTCCTTCTCCTTCCTTCTTCTCCTTCTTCTCCTTCTCCTTCTTCTCCTTCTCCTTCTTCCCCTTCTCCTTCTTCTCCTTCTTCTTCCCTCCCCTTCTCCCCTCTCCTTCTCCTCCTTCTTCTCCTTTTCCTTTTCTTCTCCTTTTCCTTTTCTTCTCCTTCTCTTCTTCTTCTCATCCTCTAGTTCACAACTCAACCTTCTCCTCACCCCCGCTCACCGCCCCCATGCACTCGCCTCCTTCGGGTTGGGATAGTAAAACGCCGCCAGCCCGATGATCACGTACGTTGCGCACAGCAGCGCTCCCTCCAGGTAGTTGCTGCGCCCGTCCAGCACCAGGAAGTTGACAATGAACGCCGACACAAACAGCGCCACCGTCTCGAACAGCGTAAAGTACAGCGTCATCTCCCGCCCCATCGCCCACCCGATAATCACCACCAGCGGCGTCATGAACAGCGCAATCTGGATCGAACTGCCCACCGCCACCCCGATCGCCAGGTCCATCTTGTTCTTCATCGCCACCATCACCGCCGTCACGTGCTCCGCCGCGTTACCCACAATCGGCAGGATAATCAGCCCAATGAACGCCTCGCCCACCGAGCTCGTCGCCACCAGCCCGTTGATCGAGTCCACCATGAACTCCGCGCACACCGCCACCAGGCCTGTCGTGATCAGCAGCATCAACACCGCCGCCTTGCGCGACAGCCCGGGGTCCGCCAGCTCCGCTCCGGCCAGTCCGAGACCGCCGATGCCCGGCACCCCCGGCACCCCTCCGGCATGTCCGTCGCCGGCGAGGCCGCCGTCCCCTCCGTGTGTCCCCGTGCCCATGGCCGCCACAGCGGCCGCCGGAATCTGCGCCGGCAGCATGGCCCCGGGCGGCCGCAGCTGCTGGTTCAGCCGGTCCGGCAGCGAGTTGGTCCGCCGGATGCCGTAGCGCACACGAGGAATCGGTCCCGTCGGCGCGACCGGCGCGGCTCTCGTGGCCACCGGCTGCGCAAACACCGTCGGCGTCAGGCTCTTGGACATGGCCCGCAGGTTGGTGAACGCCAGCCGAGCCGAGGCCAGCTCCGCCGCCGTCTGCGTGTGATTCGGCCCCGTACCCGCTCCGGGCATCGCACCCGCGCCGGACATGTCTCCGGCTCCGAGGCCGAAACCGCCCGTTCGCTGCCATTCTGGCCCCGTCATGGCAAAGTCCACGCGCCGCGTCTCGCCGTTGGTGTTGGCCGTGCTCGACGAGGACAAAAAGGCCGGCACCAACGTCGCACCGGTGCCACTCGACACGAAACCCGGAGCAGAGCCCACGATGCCGTGGCTATTGTTGCCCGACGGCATGCCCTCGTCGTTTTCGAGAATCGTGTCCTCGGTCGCCGTGTCGTGGTCGTTGCCTCCGCCCCGGCTGCCCTTCTTCTTGTGCTTGCGGTAGCGCCGCAGCGAGCGCTTGTAGCGGTGCTTTCTATGCCGGTGCGAGGAGCCGTGGTCGTGGTCGTGGTCGTCTTCTTCAATGGCTTCTTCGTTCAGCTCCAGCGCCGACAGCGGCACCATCAACACCGCGCCGCGCGCTGCCGTCGTGGATGACTCCTCCGGCAGAATATCATCGCTGGGGCTGCCGGCGCCATTGTTGTTGTTGTTGTTGTTGTTGTTGTTACTGTTGGAGTTCGTAGCCACCACGGTTGCTGTGCCGAAAGAAGGCGTCCGCGTCGGCCCCGAAAAGAGCCCGTCCACCGTATCCAGAGACGCCACGCTCGATTTGCGTCGTCGGTTGCCACGGATCACCCGCCGCATCCGCTTCTTCATCGTGTCACGCGAGTGGCCCGAGCTGTCCGAGTCCGACGACGTCGACGAGCTGTCGTCCGAGCTGGACGAGTCGAGCCATGCAGCTGCTGGACCAGGCGTCGCCTCCTCGTCGATGATGTGCTGCGGCGTCGATTCGTACATGTAGGCATGCGACTTGAGCTGGAACAGCAGGTAGATCATGTACACCAAGAGCAGGATCTGTCGCATTAGCGCCTCTCCCTCGCCCGGGCATCCCGCAGCACCGTCGTAGGCCGCTACTTACCACACTCGTTCCGCGGCTGATCTTGAGGGATTGTCGGTCGGCCTTCACCGGGTCGTCGAAAGAGGCGTGGAACGCGGTCTGCTCGTATTAGCGTCGGCGTATTGCTCTCCAGCACCCGCAAGCACATACCGGCAGCACAAGGCTGATCACGCTCAAACTGAGCAGGCAGGCGCTCATCTGCGTCACGGTGCTGTTGTAGATCTGTGGTCGCGTTGTCAGCATGGCTTCACAATGACGAGTCAACACGAGCCAGTGCTAGGTCTACTCGCTCACCTGTTCGCGGAACCGGAGACCACCCAGCAGCAAACCCATGCCCAGAATCAAGAGCAGGTTGGCAAGGATCGAGCCCAGCAGCGAGGCCTGCACAATGCGGATTTCATTCTGCCAGATGTTAGCTCCTAGCCTTGCCGACTCAGACGTAGGGAGAGCCCGAGACCCACCTTCACAAGAGCAATGCTGTTTACATCAAAGGACAAGGGACGCAGTTAGTAGTGTAAATGAGGACAGGATGGGCTTAAGTACAGGAGAGCAAAAAGAGGAAGGCAAGCTCGGTGCCGCGAGGCTTGCAGGCGTGATCGGCTTGGAGATATTCGAGAAGAGGAGCAGAAACACGCAAGGAGACTCGTGGACATGTCGACGCGATGGATGGGAGGGGCGGCACAGCAGCCGAATTCGGTGGCCCCTCTCTTTCTCGTTCTTGTCTCTGGCAATTCCACGGAACAGACATACATGCTATTGTGTTAGTGCGGGAGAGAGAGGGGTGAAAGGGGGAGAGAGAGACGCTCACAAAATAATTAGCTCGACCGCGTTGCCAAAGGTAATGTTGAGCAGGGCGCCAATAGAGTCGCCCATGCGGTGCGCCACCGTCTCTGTGGCATAGCCCAGCAGCCCGGCCAGCGGCACAATGGCAATGGCGTTCATCGAGAACACCACGGCCGGCGGCGCATTCGGGATCTGGGCCACGATGATGCCCACCGGCACGAAGACCAGAAACACGTTGAGCCACGTGTGCAGCAGAATCTGCTTCGTCGTGGCCGCAAAGCTGACCGCCAGGGCCACGAATTTGCCGGCGCCCTTGTCGGCCTCGTCGTTGGGATGCGCCATCTCTCCCAAATGGACGGTGTGGGTACTTGCGCCCGGTCCGGAGTCCGGCGTCGGACCCGGACTCGGACTCGGCATCGGAAGCCCCACGCCGCCTACGACAGACCCCGGCCGTGCATCTTGCGCAGACTCCGCGGACTCCGCGGCCGGTGATGCTGCGGCCGGCCGGGTCTTGTCGTGGCTAGCGCCGGTGCTGCTGCTTCCGTTGCGCGTAGCCACCGGCGACTCCGGAGAGCCCCAGTGCTTCTTGCTGTGTGCGTCGGCATGGCCGTGGTCGATGATGCGAGCATCTTTCTTGCGTTCGTCGTCGTCGTCGTTCTCGTTGTCGTCGTTGTCGTTGTCGTCGTCGTCGTCGTCGTCGTTCTCGCCGCTCTTCTCGCCAATATCGTGGGGGTGGTCTACAGTGCGTCCCTCGGTCGTCTTCTCGGTCACGGCCTGGCTGGCTTCACTTAGGGCAACGGGCAGATGGCAGTCGGCATCCAGTCGTCGCGACGGGCTACGTGGTAGGTCTCCATTCGCTTGCGGCTGGGACAAGCGTCGGTGATCGATATACGGCTGGTCAGGAAGAGATTCCTTCATCGAAATAGGGCAGAGCAAGCGACGTGATGGGGAAAGAAGCAGAAGAAAAGGCGGAGATGCAAAGTGGCAAATGGGCAATGTAGGCGAGAAGCTGTGAGAGCGAGCCGAGAAGAGAGAAAAGAAGCAAGAGGGTGTGGTCCTCGGGCAGCCGAGAAGAGGGGGCCCGTTGCCTTTGTACTTCGCTACAGGACCGGTGACAACATGGACGGAGTAGGCTGCGTCACTGCAGCTGTTGTCTAGGCCAAGTGAAGAGAGGGAGAGGCGCTAAGTGACTGTACTCGTACGCTGCAGCACCTCTGAGCACGAGACGATGCGAGGAGGGGCGAGGAGAGCGCCGTGGCCAATCAGCGCGCCGTATTTCGCTAGTGGGGCACATACCGCACCATGCATTGGCGGACGCCCGCCCTAGCTACTCCATCGGAAGGCTTGGCGGGAAGTAACGCTGCAAGTCTGGGTGGAAGCAACGAGCTGCTCCGCATGGCGGCCCTGCCTGGGACCCCATTTCCAGCGCACATGGCCCTGTAGTGATTGGCTGGGCGGCTGGTGACAAGGCTTTCGGTGTGAGGATGCCGCTGCACGGCAGAGGCCAAAGCACCCGAGCATATCCACGAGCACAGTGGCTCGCAGTGGCAAGGTGGGGCTCTCCTTACAGCGCTCTAGTGTGCGACGTGCCGATCGTATCTTAGAGTATACAGTGCGTGTCTTGTCTGCCTTCGTACGAGTCGCAGAGCCGATAGCAAATGTTCTGCGTCAGACCAAGACTGCGTATCTTACCAATGTCCGTATCGCGCGCTGCGGTACTGTCTTCCGAGCGCCCCGTCGTGCCATGGCCGCCCGCCAAGGCCACCGCATGCCGTCTTCGCGTGAAGGCCAGCACAACCGGAAAATGCAACGCAAGGCCACTCTCTCCGGCCAAGGCCCAAGCGGCCAAGAACTGCTGCCCAAGCGCCTGCCGGCCCTCGAATCGTCCACGCAAGCAGCAGACGTCGTGTGACCATTTGATGGGTACGGAGTACGACGTACTACTGGCACTCGTGCAACGTGCTGCGATGTTCTGCTCTAGGCTCATGGTGCTTCCTTTTGTGGTGCCCCTAGCCTCTAGAGAACGGCGTTGGGTGGGACGCCCCACGCAAGCTTTCCAAGCCCCCAACCACCAACGTCCCAACTCTGTGCCCTCGTAGGTACTCGTCGTCCACATCGCCGGCACCCAAGAGAGGCTGTGAAGCGCCCGCCCATTCCCCATCAGGCAAGTCCCACGTCGGGGCTCGCATCGCCTCTGATCGCTAGCCACAAATAGGCATCTTGTTATCATGAAGAAGCAGCCAGGAAGCCAGGAAGCCAGAAAGCTGGAATCACCCGAAACACACCCAGTGCGTTCCAAGGATACCAGAGACAAGATAAGCATCGCTAAAAAACCTGCTTGCCCGGCCTGCTCGGCCTGCTCACCACAACGCGAGAACGGCGGGTCGGTGCATCTTGGATCGGCGCTCGCCGTCATCACAGCGAGGAGAGGGAGTGCCAGTGATGCCATCGTGCGTATTGGTCTCCCTCGCCCGTCCTTTGGTACCCACTCACCTCCGCCCCCCCCTTGCCGCTGCCGCTTCCGCTTTCCGCTCACCGCTTCCCCCTTCCTGCGTCCGGTTCTTCGATCCTCATCGGACTCCGTGTGAGTTCTCCCGGAGAACACCCAATGTTTCGTAACCTACTCTGCACATCGCAACATTCAGGCAGGCACATGCAAACCAGTCAATTTGTTCCAATGGACCCCCATGCTTGGGCTCTTCTGTTCTCCCTGTGCGCTCTCTGCTTTCCCCCTTTCTATGCAATCTGCCAAAAACCCCTCCCCAGCGCGCCTCCCAACCAAGTGAAGTGGCTTTAAAGTACACAAAGCACGCAATCTAGCAGACAGGTAGGACAGGGCACACATGCCCGCCCCGGTAGAATATCAAAATGCACGTCGAGAAACGGCCGGTCGCTCGGATGTGTCTTCAAGACGCAGGCAAGTATGTAGTATGTAAGAGCGAAGATATGGGTATGGCGTAGGGGGGAGGGGAGTATAGGATATATGGAGAGAAGGCTAGACATGAAAAAGCAAAAGCAACAGAAAGAAAGCAGTAAAACATGATATAAACAGACGAAACGATACAAATGCATACAAGATTAGGTGCTTCAAGTGGTTCTGTCCCTGCTCTCCTGATCAGTCTGGTCAAAAAATAAGCCGAAGCAAAACAAACAACTCTGCAACACGCAAGAAAAACCACAAAAACACAAATCACAACAAAGGCTTCCCTCCTGTTCGCCGGATAATAAAAATTCTGACTTGAAAAACGCACAGAAACATGCCCCGAACACAGTCCAACAACGACAACAACAACAAAAGTACACGTCTCTTAGCTCCACGTCCTCCTCCGCTGGAAACGCATTGTCGCAAATAGGAGAGGAGGAGAGGATCTCACAGAACGGACGCTCTGACTCGGTATTCGCCGTCGCTTCAAGGTCGGCCTATTCTTTAGCCGTCCTGTCGCCCAAGAAACAAGGCTCTGCCTGTCCCGTGGGACTCTGTACCATCCGCTAGCATGTCGATGGCCATGCGCAAGTACCGGTTCGCTGGACTGGATTGGTTCCTGGGTTTATTTGGTCTGCTCAAAAACACCACCGCTAGTTTTCGCTGCCCTTCGCTTTGGACCGCCATCGGAAGTAGTCCATCACCCGCCGCGCGCGTGTGTTGGTGCCGCTGCGGTCGTGTTTGGCATACATGTCCGAGTCGTAGGCGTCTTCCAGTCGCTTGTTCTTCGTGAGCACCACGCGCCGGTTGGGCCCGGCCCCCGACATCTGCTGTGGGTCCTGGTTTTGTGTGCCGTCCAGGCCCGTCATGGGTGCCGGAATCCGCGACGCTTGCCGTTGTCCATTGTCGGCCACGTCTCGCAGCGCTCCACCCGACTGGTTCATGTTGCTCGACACCGTACCTGGCCGCGGCCGCTCATACTCCACGGCCGAGGCATACCGCTGGTGTGAGCTCCGCGGTGGTGGCTGCTGTTGCTGCTGTTGCTGTTGCTGCTGCTGCTGCTGCTGTTGTTGTTGTTGCTGTGCCAGAACGGGACTGGCGTTGGCCAAGGCAACGGACGCTTGCTGCGGGTCTGAGAGATGCATGTAGAGCCCGGCATCGTCGTCGCCTTCGAGGCTCCGGTCATCGTGTCCCACGGCTCTTGTGCCCGATCTGGCCGACGAGGGCGGTTCCTGGATCGGGAGATCGAGCTGCGAATCCTGGCCCGAGCTGTAGCCACGGATGCCAATGGCCTTGCCCCAGTTGGTGGGCAGCAGAGAGGAGCGCCGTGTCTGCTGCTTTTCCTGCGACGTCTGCGAACCGGTGATACTACCTGACCGCTTCTTGCCCAGGCCCAGAGAAAACGACCGTCTTGACTGCCGCGCCCCAGAGTCCATAGACGAACGCGGCTCGTCCCCACTGCCGATGCCGGGAGGAAGAGCAGCTCCCGTGTTGTTCGCAAAGCTGACTGGCGGGTACCTTCTTGATGGCGGCTTGTCCACAGTGACCGATTGCCGCTGTTCGGGCCGCTTGCGGCCCTTGCCACCAAAGATCGACCCATTGCGGCCGAGAAGCTTGTCCGTGATGTCGCTCAGCGTGTTGGAGCGCCGGTGGCCCTTGAACTCGCCGCCGTGGCTGCTGCCGGGACCCAGACCAGCGCTGTCGCCCTCACCACCGGGGAAGCCAGACACCGAAGAGAACTTGGGAGCGGCGCTGATGCTCGGCCGGCCAATGCTGATGGCGTCCTGGGGGATGGGGTTGGAGATGACGTAGTTGCGCTTCGGCTGCTGGATCTTCCCGTGCACATTTGTGCCTGCCACCGTCGGCGGCACCGGCTGGGCAAAGGAAGCCCTTGTTGGCGCCGTCTTGGAGCTGGTCATAGAGCCACCCGTCGCAGGCCGCCCGCCACTTCCGTGAATATAAGCGGCCTCGCCACGACCGGAGCGAGCGGGTGCTACGCCAGCCGAGCCAGCCGCCACAGAAGCCGCCGTGCCCGTCGTCCGGTGTGCACTCGGCGGTGGCCTGGACTCCCGCTGTGGGCGGTAGTTTTCTTTGGACACCGGCGGATCACGGGGCAGCGGTTTGTCGTTGGGAGACGTCGGGCTAGCCAGCACAGCGATCGGGCCCTGGCTCGAGGAGCGAGCGCGTGTCTTGCCACCAGACGACGAAGCGCCGGCGTGACCGGCTGGTTCGCCACGCTGGGTCTGTGTTGCTGGGGCCACATACTCCACCTGCAGCGTGTTACGCTTGTTGTCCCGTTGCTGTTTCCCGGCGGCGGCAGCCTCGGCGTCGGGGTCGATGGTGCCAGCTTTGCTGGTCAGGCCGCCGATTGTGGGCGGCACGACAGCCTTCTTGGAGGTCTCGCGGACGGAGGCGCTGCGGCCCAGCGTCGGGATGTCGCCCATTTCGCCAGCCGAGGGCGTCATCTTCTGGATGTCGCTGCTGGTCGTCGTGCTGCTGGTCATGAATTCCACCAGGTCGGCATATTCGCTGAGCCAGCTATGGCGTGCCACCTCAAATAGGCCAGCGCGTTTCCGGGGGTTGGGCACGAGAATCTGCCGCAGCAGGTCGCGGGCGTCGGGGGACACATATTCCGGGAAGGTCAGAGGCGTGCTAACAATGTATTTGTACAGCAGGTTGATGTTGTCGCCTTCTGGGTTCTTTGGGTCGTCGTCGAACGGCAGATAGCCAGCCAGCATGGCATACTGAACACGCATTAGCAGATGGCAAAGACAGGGAAACATAATCAGCATGACAAAGCGCATGCTTACCAGGATGACACCGCAGCTCCAGACATCGACCTTGCGGCCGGTGTAGAGCGAGTCGCTGACAACAAGTTCGGGAGCGGCGTAACACGGGCTGCCACAGCTGGTCTGCATCAAGTCGGCCCGGCGCATACCGTTGGGCTTCTCGCGGTCGAAGCCCATGCGCTTGACCCATTCGCGGTCCGCAAGGTTGACCTCCTCCTCTTCGGTCAGCTCTTCTGTCGGGTCAAAGGTGTTGGCAAACCCAAAATCGGTGATGATGATGTTCCGGTTGCGATCGAGCAGCAGGTTCTCCAGCTTGAGATCGCGGTGCACAATACCCTTCTTGTGCAGGTAGCCAACGCCGGAAATGAGCTGCGCAAACAGCCTGCGGGCAGCGTTATCGTTGAGGTAGCGGTGTTTGAGGATGTAGTCGAACAGCTCGCCGCCCGAGGCGTATTCGAGAACAATGCCGTAATAATGTTCCGACTCTTCCATCCGGTGCAGCTGCACAATGTTGGGGTGTTTTAGCTGGCTCAGGATGTTGACTTCACGCTTGATCTTGGCCATTCGTTGCGGGTTGCTACCCACGGCGTCCTTCTTGATGAGTTTGATCGCGACCTAGATTCGTCAGTATTAGAATCTCTCTCTCTCTCTCTGTATCTGTCTGCGTCGTCGCGTACCTGGACATTCCGTTCGGCCGTCCAGCCCAGCTTGACCTTGCCGAACTCGCCCTCGCCAATGGTGTTTCCCAAAAAGTAATCGCCAAACTTGGTGGTCTTCTCACGCTTCGAGTGATGCTCTTGGCGGCTACGGCCTCCGCGACGGCTGTCGTCGGCGTACTCGCGTGTGTTGCTGCTCGTCGGCACGATGGGCGGCGGCGCGGCGTCATCGGCGTCAATGTCTGCGTCGAGAGACGGATCGGGATGCGTCATGGCCATGCGTGCCATGGCGCGTTCCACGTCGACCTCGTCCGGGGAGACCACCATGGTATTCAGAATCTCGCTCGCTTCACGTGAGGGCGCGTGGGACGACGGAGCTGCCGACGACGAGGCCCCATGTTGTGTCCGTGTCGAGGCGGCCGCAGCGGCTGCTGCTCTGCTACTGCTCGAGGAATGTTGCTGGGCATATTCTTGGGGAGCAGACTGCTGCTGGGAGGAAGAAGACTGGTGTTGTCGTCGTCGCGACGAGGACGAAGGGTCTTCTCGCGGACCGGCTGTGAGAGACTCGCGGTGCCGATGGGGCGAGTCGGTGGCCGAGCGCTCGGAGGAGCCAGCTGCAGCCGTGGCGGCCGACCTGCGAGAACTAGACGAAGAGGAAGACACGGCAGCACCACTGTTCGCAGAAGCCGTCTGGTCGTGGCGGTTCGAGGAGCTTCGCGGAGGGTAGTGGATGGGGGCCGTGGCAGCGTGGCGGCGGCGTTCCGAGGAGGCTGAGGGACTGGGCTGGTGGTAGTCAGGAAGGGAGCCCACGGCGACGGCAGCCGACGGCGCAATGGGCGAGGAAAAGGCGGCGCGTGAACTCATGGGTGAATTCGTCTGTGACATGAGAGCGGCGCGGCGCAGGGACGCGGCTGCTGGAGCCAGAGAGGGCAGCGGCGGCAGATGCTGCTGTTTCTTCTGGCGCTGCAGTCGTGGCCGGCGTTAATGTAGGTGGCGTTGAGAAGAAAACGAGGTTGAGGATGTTGGGTTGGTGCTGTTGGCGACTCGCATCATCAAGCTTCACGTGTTAGTGTGGAAAGGGGAGACAACAGCGATAAAGGCGAAGAGGCAAAGAACGACGAAGGGGACAGCAATGTGCAATGCCGGGCAAAAGGAAAAACGCCAAAGCACGGAGGAGATTGGAGGTGGCACGGCGAGTCGATAGGAGCGCAGGAGCGACGTTCTCGCTCGAGAGCTGGCGCGTGTTTGGGAGATAGGGGAAGAGCCGTCAAAACGCAAAATGACAGAAAGGCAAAAAAAGAACGAGCCTTTTGCAATGGAGCCACACTCACCAACAACGAGGCCGCAACTTGTCCGCGATCTGCCCTGCTATCCGCAGCAGGCCCTCTCTGCAAAGAGGTCGAGAGGAAAAGGAGGAGGGCGTAGAGAGAGATGAGCGGCAGAGGCTAGGAGTCGATGGGGGTGGTGGAATGGGGAATGGGAAATGGGAAATGGTAGAAAAAGGAAAAGCGGATAAGGAGGGCCAGATGAGACGGACCAGTCGCGGATAGGCCGAGCCACGTATAGGTGCCAGAAAGAGACCTGGGGAGTCGCAGGTGCCGGGCCTGTCGTCTTCTTTGCGCGTTCTGGCGACCGCAAAAACACAAAAAAACAAAACACATAAAAAGGGAATGCGGTGCGCAGCAGGAGCCAGAGCAGTGTGCTGGTGCATGCAAAGAAGGGCGAGTGGCTTAATTAAAGAAAAAAGGAGAGACCACAATAGTGGCGCCTCTAACAGCGAAGATCGCCCCCTGTAGCTACACTTTATCATCAGCACCACAGCAGTTGTATGTGTGAGCAGCGACTCCATACAGGCCCAGCAGCTTTGTCTGGCGCAACAATGGCACTGGTGTCAGACGTCTACGAGTACGAGTAACTACTACGAGTACAGACCCGTCAACAGCAGTGGCTTAGTCGAAGGGGGTTGCAGTGACGGTTAATCTTCGTCGACCTGATGGCCCTTTTTGTCCCTTTCTGGCCCGTTTGGCCCCCCTTTGGGACGCTATTTTCTCGGGTCTATTTCACAGAGAGGGCGCCGTTGCCCGCAGCTCGGGTCGTTGCGCTGTCGGGCGGCAGGGAGAGGGAAGGGAGATTGGGTTTGTGCGAGTCTTGTGTGCGAAGACTCCGTGCAGCATCTCACTTGCGCATGTAGGGGTGGATTTGGTTGGGCTGTCGGTTTGTTGGGCCAGAGACGCGACTGTTATTTACTTTCGGCTGTTTATGCGAGGCTGGCGTCCGGTTCCAGCACTACCTTGCAGGGCGCTACCTGCTGACCCCAAGCTTTTTGCAGGCCCTGTCCGGTGCCTGCAGTAGTTGTATGCGCTACGAGCAAAACGGAGTACGGAGTACATATGCGCTCACTCTGATGTACACACAGCAGGATGCATGGGCAGTGCTCCTGCTGTGCTGTCACTGCCCACCTTCCTCCAGGAGCGAAGTAACGATAACAAAGGCGTCACTACGCGGTGGTACATTACAGGGCAAAGGGACATAGCGTACGGAGTACGTATGTACGAGTAGACATGTACGAAGTATGGAGCATGTCAGAGCTTGACGTGTGTGCTCGTGTGTGTACTCCATAGGCACTTATCGAATGTGCATACGACGTACAGACAACTACTCGTAGTCGTATTTTGTCGAATATGTACGCCGTATTCTGGTCGCGGTCGCGCCAAAGACGGAAACAGCGACCGCATCAGTGCGCAACTGCGTGCATGTACATCCGAAGTACACTACGTACAAGCTGGTGGGGAAGGAGCGAGAACGTGGTCATAGAGCGGCACCAGACGAGTGCTCGTCCTGTGTAAACAGTGACAGGGGATGGAGAGAAGAAGACCATAAAGGGGCAAGCAAACGCAACTAACGAAACAAGCAAACAACAGCGCCCTGGCCACTGCGATAGTTGGGTGAGTACGAAGTACATACGAGGTACTAGCTGCGCCAAATTTCATGTAATCTCGCGCGAAGGGTCAGGGTGGCCGGCCCCATCGCGGCAGGGAAGGAGTGACTGCCCAGCCAGCTTAGTCCACCCCAACGGGGCCAGCCAGAAATTGGTGGTACATCCTCTGTGCACAAACTCGTGTACATATGATATAACTTTGTCCGGCACCAGTGCGAGTACTCGTAGTTACCATTTCCAAGCCAAACTCGCCAAAGATCGCATAACTGCTCCGCACCGCACTCATAGTATCTGACACATATGTCCTTGTGCTGCGCGAGCGGAAGCCACTGGCTGCTTGCTAATATCAGGCAATCCTAGTCCAGGCCAATCCGGTACGCCGCCACAGGGTAAAAAGCTCTTCGGCGTATCCGGCGACGTTTATGCGCACCAAGGCCATAATACGCGTCGCATTGTTCGCGTAACTTCTCCCAAGAGCAACATCTACAACTACGAATACCTATGTATGTATGCACCACTAGCGATGGGCTCGGCCCCTTTTAGCCATTTGGCTGGCCATAGGCCTGTCTATCTCTCCCTTCTCTCCCACCTAGTGCCATAAACATGCTGCACTTTCCCTTCCCGGTCGGCTGAAACAGCCAGCAAGCTGCTTTTGGTGGCTGTTCTAGCCAGCTAGACCAAAAGAGTCCCGATCCGTCTCACTAATCACAGCTTCGAGTACATGTATCCCTCATACGTCGTACTCGTCTGTAGTGTAGTCATATATCCACACAGAGACAAAGGCCATAACATGATTATGATCAAACAGCGGCTCTGGGACCTCGTCTCTACGGCTAAACGGCCTGCTGCTCAAGGGCTGTAAACACGGAGCTGGGACCGAAGAGTGCGAAGCAAGGAACCAAACAAGGTTTGATCTGTCGCCTGCTTTGCCAGCGCGAAAACTGGGGTAGCAATAACCCGACTGCTCCGTACGAGTACGACTCGAGCAGAGAGTGCCCATACTTGTACTCCGTAGTGTACTCGTACAGAGCGCTCACCATGACTGTTGATATCCGCCGCATTGAACCATCATCACGGGCCACCCGCCCACCATCCTTGCATGTGCAGAAAATTCGTCGCGTTTCTGCAGCACCAGCATTCCCTGTCATTGACGAGTTCGCCAGCGTGGTGCAGGATCCCTTTTTTGGTCAACGAGGAGGCCCAGATCTACGTCCGCGTAGTGTACGAGCGCATACATTAGTCGGAGGCAAGGCACTCTGTGACAACGCATACATCACATATAATGGAGGCGGCGTGTCTCATGGTGTGGCGGTGACGGCGCCTGGTCTGCCAACGTGGCCATCTTCTAGTCTCACCGCTCGTCTTCACGCAATGTGTATCCGCGGCGCATCCAGGCCTTCCGAGTCTAACCGGTCGCTATCGCCTCTGCGAGTATCAACTAGTGCCAGAGTCGTAAGATACTTACTTACTACCTTGTCAACCCCCCCGACCTTGCCGGCGTGGAAGCCTGCGGCGCCCCAGCAGAAGAAGCCGCTGCGAAGAAGCATAAATGCCTTGGAGATGAGGCGGCACGATCAACAATGCTCTTGCGCCGTCTTCATAGTGCATCCTCCTCGTATTGTAGGATAGCGGTCTTCCACGGCGACCACGGTACCCTGGCCATGGCCAATATCAGCGCAAGTATACGTACGCCATGCCGCCCGTGTTGTTGTTTATTTGGCTGAGCCCCCCGGCATTTGTACCAGTACACTAGACGATCGAGGCAGATGCTCGGCGACTTGCCCATTTCGCCCATGAGCCCTTGCTTAAAACATTCTAGTCGCCCAGTCCAGTATCCCGTACGAGTACAACGCAAGATGCAAGTATTGAGTACATACAAGTACACACGAGTAGTACATACACTATTCGTGTATGTATCTTGGTTCGGCCAGTCATGGGCCAAAACGCGAAACGAAAAAAACGCGTCATGCCCTATGAGGAGCGAACCGTTTTTGTTTCCCTTTCATTCGCTAGTCCAGATGTTTTGTTTCCTTCTTGCCCTACTCCTACGAATACATCGGCCTGGCGGTCACGTCAGGCATATGCATATTCGCAAGTGTCCCCATGGCAGTCGCGCTATATAAAAAAAAACGCCCGTGTATGTACGAGTGCTCGTAGTGTATCCGTACCTACACCTACAAAAGTACGGACTGCCTGCAGGACCCATAAGGGTATTAAAGGGGCAGCTACTCCGAACAGGTATTAGTAGCAACGCTGGGGAGGAAAAAGAAATCAATAGCGCACCCCAGCCAATCAGCTGCCCGCTTTTGTGTCGCATGAGAGACACAGGCACAAAACAGTCAATAATCCTCGTGCATGCACCACCGCCCGCTCCAGAAGCCACGAGCCAACGGAGCCGGTTTAGAGACCGAATGCTCCGTACTCGTAGTCGCATTCTCGCGTGCGCCGTTGTGCAGGAATGAGCGCCACTTAGATGCGGAGAAGTCGATCCACGCGCAGCTGTTCTGGCAAGAATGGAGGCGTACGCAGTGAGGAATGCCATTCTTTAATGAAGGCTTCACAATATATCATATACCGCATCCCTCGTATATCGTACGATGACTTCTATTTTGGCTATCCTGAAACCCCCGATGTACTTTCCATAATTTGGTTTAGATACACCCGCACGCCATAAAATGCCCTGTCTTATACACTTCCTCACCCCTACAGTCTAATCGTGATATCGTAGACATCGAGGGCCACCGCGGTCGCTGTGATCACAGCCCCGTATGCCACGAGAATCGCGACTGACAGCGCCGGGCCCATGTTCAGCGTCGGCACCGTCATGTTGACCAGACCTGTCAGCAGGTTGGCCAGCAAGAACACCGCCAGGCCGTTGCGGTTGTAGGCCTGGAGCACGCGGCTGGTCGCATCCTCGTAGGCCGCAGATTCCTCTTCGGCCGTTGTGGCCTCGTAAAAAGCTGGGAACAGCAGCGTGTCCAGCAAGTGGAAGCACAGCAGCTGCATCGTGTTAAACGACAGCACCCACAACACATACGGCAAATTGGCCAGCCGCCGCGACACCGTCATGCCGAAGCCCGTGCCCAGAATCGGCAGAGATGGCTGCACCGACAGCTCGTACAACAGCCACCAGGCCGCCGCCCAGGCCGTAAGGCGCAGGGAGAAGCGGGCCTTGGGACCCTTCGGCGACGCCTTTTTGTCACCGGCCCTGGCTCGCGGCAAAAGATGCATGCCCGCATCTTGCCCGGCCAGGAAGATGGACAGATAGCCGGCCAGGCTGAACAGGCCCTCACGGTTCTTCGACAGCAGATCCACGCGCGGCGCCGTCAGCACAAACGCTTTGAGACTGGTCTGCTCCAGAGCCACCTGGTACACTCCAGAGACGAGCAGCGCTAGAACGGCGTACGACGGGATGAACTGCAGCGCCGACTGGGCAGCAGCCACAAACGGCGGCAGCAGGCCCAGCGTGAAGAAAAAGTTCCAGTGCACGCCGTACTCGGTGACGTGCTCGGCGTAGTCGAGGCCCTTGACGCTTATCAGGCGGATGACGCCGAGCACCAGCAGCGGCAGCGAGTGCCGCAGCGACGCCAGCAGACGGCGGTACAGCGGAACGTGGTAGCCGCTGCCTCTTATGTTGGCTTTGTTGCTTTCCCGGGCTGCGTTCTCCTTGAGCACCGGCCGCGCTGCTACCACGCCAGCCGAGAAAACAAACGAGCCCACGCCCATGTCCATCAGCGACGTGCCCCAGGTCTCAACCTTGGCAAAACGCCGCGGGAAGACACGGAAGTCGACGGCCAGGATGGCCAGGCACGTAACCACCAACATGCAGCCGCGGTACGTCGTCAGAAACGGCTTCTTGGGCAGCAGCGGCAAGCCGCCTCCCACAGTAGCAGCACCGGTATTGGACGTGCTCTTGGGCTTCTTGGCCACACGCCGCGGCTGTCCGAGGTTGCGAGGGAGCACGGCCACAAAGAGCGTCTGGGCCACCAAGAGGGAGCTGAGAAGCAGATAGTTGCTCGAGTACAGCGTGATGGCCAGCAGAATGCCCACGACGTTCAGCAGAAAGTCCACCACGTAGCCCAACGGCGAGTAGGGCTTGAAAAAGCCATGCCGGCGCTGCAGGACAGACCAGGCCAAAACGGCAATCTAGAAAAGAGTGTTAGAGTGTTAGCCCTCTAGCCTCAGCCTCACATTCTCACGCGTTTTTGGCAACGTCAACCACATGATATGACTAATACTCACCGGAGCCACGCCTGCCACGAGAAAGACCTCGGCCGATGAGCCCCCCGATAGGTTGGACACAAACTCCTCTTTGAGCTTTTTGTAGGTGGCAGCCGACGCCGCCGCTGCAGCCGCCGCGCTTCCGGACACGTCGGCCATGACCAATGAAGAGGCTGGACGAGTGAAAGGGGAGGGGAGGGCCAAGGATAGTGAATGAATGAATGATTGAATGGAAATGGATGGCCCGCCTCTTTTTCCTTTTCCGGGAAGATGTGAGAGGGGACCGTGTAATTGCGTCTCCGACTGCTTTCTTTGTCTGTCGGGCGCTAAACCGATCCGGCAAAAAGAACGTGGGCGACAGCTTGTTTCAGAGATGGGCGAATCTGCTTCTTTGCACGTTGAGCTTCATCCTCTGACTATCCCTGGTACGCGTTTCTGTTGAAAGGGGTGTTGTCTTGTTCTCTCTATGTCCTGCAGGGCCTTGTACTCCCTGTCCTCGGGTTTTCTGGTGTTTTTTTGACTCTCAACCAAAGAGCAGGCCAGACACTAACGTACGTCGCCGGGTCCGCGTCTCACAGCCTCGATGGCAACTATAGGCACGACCTGGAAAAAAAAAACGGTGCCTGTTGTGAAAGGTAGAGCGATGAAAGAGACCGTGTTTAGAAGGCCCCCACAGGCACTAATAGTGGGTCGCTGAAGGGCCACGTCGAGGCACAACTGGCGCGCGGTTCAGTGGCCATCACTGCTATCACGTGAGCTTACTGAGACACCACCAACCAACGATTCGCACGGCCCCTTTTTCGTGGTGCCAAAAAGTCCATAAAGAAGCTTTCGTCGCAATCTCCTTTTTCCTTTCTCCTCAGATGTCTTTTGGAACTAACCAGCTATCCGGCCCCCAGCTAAGCAGGCATCAAATGACATCCAGCAACCGCCCAAGAAATTAGCGAGGAACTGGAGCATGGCTCCATGGCTAGAAGCAAAGCTGGCGCCCGGAAACAGAAGCCGAAGAACACGACGAATCTATCTAACAACTAGATTACAGCTAACAGCTAACCACAGTATGAATACAGGTGGGCATTTCCCCAGTCCGTAAACAGTTACTCGTAGTAGGTGGCCGATCTTAGGACGTGTGCTCTGTTGTGTGAGAGGCGATTGGCGTTGCGTCTTCGATGAGCTTGCAGCAGGAAAGAGCGCCCCGGGTGCTTTGCTGTTGCTTCCTCCGCATGTCCGTTGCGCTGTCACTTGCCGACCTTTGTCGTTTCAGGCCTTTGACGTCCTTTAATTATATTTGTTCTCCTCTCTCCTTTCTCCTCCCGTCCTTTCATTCTTTCTTCCAAGCCAAAGCGTGCTGATTTTTTTTTGCCTTGGGGCCAGTTTGGCTGGCCAACTGCTGCGTCCTCCATTTTTTTCTTTGTCGTCCATGGCCGTTGGCTCGGCACTTGGCCCAATAGACTGGACCAGCAGCCTTTGTTCTCCACCAAAGTCACTGACGCAGATGCCACAGGATGATGCTTGCTTCTTTTTCCTCCAACACTGTGTGAGCCCTCGTATAAGTGTGACACGGCCGGCAAAGATGGTGTGTGGGCTTGCCATTTGCGGCTTTGTTGTTGTCTGGCTGTGACGCCGTTAGTCTGCCGCCGTGAGGCTTTTTCCCCTTTCCCACTTTGCTTCTTTCTTTCATTCTCTTTTTCACGCGTCCTTTTTTTCTCCTGCATTCTCTTTCAAGGAGGAGAGGGCGCCAGCGACGGCATGGATATTGTGGCAAGGCACAAATAGGGGTCTGAATACGGCTGCATTGCCTTTCCAGTTACAACTCACTCAATACGACGACCAGCGTTCTGCTTGTCTCCCTTTGTTCTCTTTCTCCTCTTATAGAACGCTTTCCTTGCCTATTTCCTCTCGTGTATTCTTGTTCTTCTATTTTGTTGCCCCCTTTTCCGTGTCGTCGTCCCCTTCCGCTGCGGTTCCCTCTCCCCCCGCTCTATCCATCTTCTATGCTCTTCTGTGTCGTATTTGGCCCTTCCTCTGCCCATCTCAAGGGAGTAATCGGCACAGATACAAGAGCGGCTCTTTGATTGATGTGTCTCTCTCTTTTTGATTCCAGAACAGATTGTGTGTGATCTATCGACTCCTCGGCTATATCATGGGTAGCAAGGCAACTTCATCCAAGAGAAAGGCGGCCGGGGCGTCGGTGAGCCACAGAAATACCGAGATGCCAGATGCAGCAGAGTCCCATTCTCAGACCGTGGAGGTTCCCGCGGCCAAAACTGCTCTGTCTAGCAGGGCACGAGGCATCCGCCGCATTCAGACGATGTTGCCAGAAACTAGAAACACGCTGCCCCAGCCCCCGCCTTCTGCCAACCAGACTGAACTTACGGCACGGATGGGCATGTTCTCGGTCAACAGCCCAGTTGTTGAAAGCCGAAGGAGAAGCATATCCTCACAGATCCAAAGCCCTTCTCTATTTGCACAGAACCGAGAGATTCTGCTGTCAGGGCTTCCCCAATCTCCCAATGTCTCTGGCTTTCCCCCTCCACCGCCCCCAAGCTCTCCCTATGCGTCTGCTACGCCAACTGCACGAAGAGCTTCTCGCAGCCTCGGCTCTGCTCGCGACTTGCATGCTGGGGCTAGTCGGCGGCTGACTCCTCTGGTGACAATGAGAAGCCCGGTGGCTAGACAGTTTCGGACTCGCCCCTATAGCCCGCTCATGGCCTCTCCTCAATATTCGCCGGTGGCTATTTCACCGTGCGTTTATGTCAATGCTGTTAGCCTGCAGCAAGATGGCACCGTTGCCTATAAAGACGATGGCCACCATGCCAATCCTATGGACTTGAATGGTACCGAGCCTGTGAGCAGCAGCAAGAGCAGCGCCTCCGGCCACTCGAGCACTTCGAGAATGACGCCGCCTCCTGAGGGTCGTCTACACGTTTCAGCTTATATCCGGCCCGGGGACCCGGAAAGAGAGCCGTTTCTGATCCAGCGTGACTTTGATCTCGAGAAACTGATCAAGGCCGTGCCGAAGCCTGATCGACGGGCTGCCTCGGCTGTCAATGTGTTGCCATCACCAGTGCCACGGACACCGCTGTCTGCTCTGCCTATCTTCAACACCCCGAACAGCAACGGAAGACGGTCTCCTTCCGAGAAAGGAGCCGGAAATGGGCCGCCTCTATCGCCCCCCAGCCCAAGCCTCAGTCCACGCCAGACTCGCAAGCGCCACAGTCGTCAACTCGGTCGGCAGCTAAGTAAACGGCATCTACGCCAACAGAGCAACAACGAGCCAGAGATCACGGGAGATGGAAATAGCGGCGTGCCAGTTCCCATGCGTAAGTGACTCCAAGCCACTCTATAACACCTTCCCACATCTTCTAACATGATTTATCAGGCCCGCACCCAGCTCTGGGCTATATTCCTGGCCTTGCCGCCGTGATTCTGTCTGGCCATGTCCAGCCCGGTGATTCCATTGATATTCCGGTGCCTAATCCCGAGGCCTGGACCGACACGATTGGCTTTATCTACAGAGGAACGGGCGAGGCCAACGACTTGATCAAGCAGAATATCGAATATCTGGGAGGGAGCTTGGACTGACTCAACGACAGGGCTTCTTTCTGATGTCTCTCTATTCGGCTTGTTTTTGTTGCCGTCCTTTGTCCCCGTGCCATTGCTACTGTGCCGCAGTTCCTGTTCTAACCACGAAAGAATGAACTAAGCGACGAATTTCTTTGTGTCTAAGCATGCTACTCAAATGATCCCTCTGCTATTTTTTTACGATAGTCGTTGATTTATTATTTTATTTTTCGATCCTCTTTGTTTAATGATGAGTACTCGGTTTTTTGTTTGTGCATGTTTTAGACCTCAAGGCCTGGCTGCTTCGAAGCAGCGTAGCCATTGAATTAAGTAGTGATCTTCAATCTAAAGTCGACGAGCCCTCTGCAATTTCTGTCGAGATTCTTTCTTCGGCGAGTCTTTTATGTGGTACCAGCTAAGCCATGCACTTCTCGGCGCTATCATTGCCTTTCGTCTTTGTTGGGTCTTTGTTCTCTTGGGCGCGTCACTCGGCTAGCTTCAACCATATTGATATCTATATGATGCGTATCGACCCCGTCTTCAGCTTGTGAATAGACTCCATGTTCGCATGCGAGAAATATATGTGCAAAGCAGACAAAGGATGCTTTTCGCGTCGCTGCCAGACAAATAAAATAAAGATTTCCATGGCGCGAGATAGGACGCGGATGGCACCAATTTGTGGTTCGCTCTTTCCGCTAACACACGACAGTGTCATTTCCTAATTAGGAAGTTTATTTGGTTCGAAGGGGTCTCGCAGCTCATCTTGTACGCTCTCACATGTAACGTATTCAATAGGCAACGAAATGGTAGGCAGAATATTTCCAACGCGTCTCCGGTCGTTCCAGAAACACGTGGTAAGAGAAAGAAAAAGAAAACAGAGAATTAGAGTCATCGTCCACCCGTCTTGCGCAGAATCTGCATCGAGAAAATGCGCACCCGAATGGCTTGCGTGGTGAATCCAGGGATTTCTGAATCTTCCGACACTCATTCAGCTCAAACCTAGTTGTTCGTGACGAGAAAGAAAAGACCAAGGCCTCAAAAGTGCTGCTCTCTGCTCTCTGCTCTCTGAACCTCATCTATTTAACTCGATGACTGCTTTCCATTCAGACAGTTCCCCAATGGAGCGTTGCCGGAGAGTATCTCCCCAGCCAGTGGTCTGGATCAACGGCTGGCCTGCGGTGGGAAAGCAAACCGTGGCCCAATGCCTTGTGCAGATTCTGGGCAAGGATCGAGCTGTTCTCATTGACGACAACGAGCTCACGGATCATCTGCAGCTGCCGCCGGACCATCAGCACGTCTCTGCCAGCGACCGCGCGGCGTTCTCCTACAGGAAGCGGTCACGCGGACACAGCATTGCGTCGTCGTCCCATCTGTGCTCTGGCCATGGCGACTGCATGGAGGATGGCCAATGCACGGCTGCTCACAGCCGCGGTGGGAGGCCAGCTCTGGCCGAAAACCACGCTGCATCGAGTGATGGTGCTTCTGCTGGGCCCGACGAGGGTCCCAGCTCGTGTTCGTCGTCGTCGGATCTTCTGGTCTCCAGCAAGCTGGCCACGTGCTTCGAAAAGTACGTCGAGGACCCAGCTGCTTTTGGGCGCATCGTCATCTTCACCGACTGCTGCGCTGACGACGCTGCGGGTGCTGAGGATGCTCGGGCCTACAAAGAGGCGGCGCACCGCGCAGGCCGGCCGTTTGTGCCCGTGTACATGTACTGCCGGCTCGAGGAGAACTTGCGCCGCACGCAGATGTCGGAGCGGCGGTGCAGTCAGTCTGTGGGAAAACTCTGTAGCCCGATGGCTCTACGAGAGCTGCGGGCACGCACGGGTGGGAAGCTGTACACCTTTTCCGAGGATCCTGACGCCAAGGGCAAGCCAGTGGTAGGTATCTACGTCAATGTGACCGGGCAGGGTGTGCATGAAACAGCCATGCAGATTCTAGCCTTCGTCAATGAGGTATCTGAGCGTGATGAGCGTGAGAGGAGCTAATTGTGCAATGGGTGGACTTGCCAACCTGAAAACAAGGGCAAAGGGAGAAGCCGCCTGCTTGATCGACGGAACCGAATTAGATTATGATGCGCACGAATGATGCCATGGGATGTGCAAGATCGATATAAGAAACCTCTCCAATCCATTACAGCAGACAAGTTCCATGACAGTAAAATAAATAAACTGTCTGATTCAGGATGAAGACCCAAATAAGGATTAATATTCATGACAAAGACGATTGAAAATGGGGGGTAGAGCCCGATGATGTCAGGGAGCACGCCCATTCAGTCTGGGCTAAATATCAATACAGTCCATTGCCATTTGGTCATCGAGATCTAGAGGATGGGCTTGCGGCTTCAATACCACCCATTGCCGTTATGCAGACTACTTTTGAGTAGGTAGTCTAATGTACTCTTTACAAACAACTGCGGGCAAGCGAGTTCGCCATTAGCAGTGTGCTCAAAGAACTTGGAATGCTTGTCGAGATGGCAAGAATTGTGACTTGTTGGCAGCTGAGCGAAGTAAAAAACACACGCCCCTCGTATTCTGCTACTCGGAAAGTAGAAAAGACGACCATGCTGAACCGCCGAGACACGGCACGGAACGATGTACCTCTCCTTCTCTTCTCTGCTAGAATAATACCGCCCGTCTGCTCCTAAGTAACCCCGTTCGCTTTTTTCCATTTTTGCTGCATATTGTCCCTCTGCGCTGTCCGCTGAGCGGGCCACGTATTGTCGACATGTTGAGCCATGTAACGCTTCCATAGGGAAAAGCTGCCTCTCCCCCCATTCCGGTTTAGACGGATGTCTCCCCCGGTGGAAGGAAGAAGAAAAAACGAACCAAGAAATGGCATCCCGCAGGGCGTGGCTGTAAGAAAGATGTCATTCACGACCCCCCGACCTGCGTCACTCAATACTGGCGCTGTGTAGCAGGTACAAGGGAGAGCAAAAAGAAACAAACCGAGTACAATGTATCAATAAAGACCGCCAACGCAACATCAGAGGAAGGGCAACGGAAAATACACCACACAAGCCCGGCATACCCCACAGCCGTTGCACTTCACCCCACCCCCGGTCCTCCGCTGGCCCTTTTTCTTCCAAAAAGGCGTTTGACGGACTGTGGGCTGTGGTGTTGTACTCACACTGCCGTGGGAAAGGTGTATTAATCCTGTTTTGGCGCAGAAGTCATGGTATACTTGGATGCTCCCCTATCTTGTACTGCACTATTTTGTGGCCCCGTCGGCGTCTCTGTGCACCCTTGCTATTAGCTAATTTACGATCGAGGAAAGGGCTCTTCTTCTTTTGTCTAGGTACATACAGAGTATGATTACGACCGCCGCCCAGCCACCCCCAACGAGACCCTGAAATATGTGCAGAGTCGTAGAAAGACGTTGGACAGTACAGCTCCAATGCCCCATTCCAAAACCATGGCTACTGTCAAGAGAATGCCTTTGGGAATGGAGAACGTCTCTGGCCATGACGTCTTTCCGCTCCGTCTGTCCTCGATTTCAGGCCAAAAACTACGGAGCACTGCTGTGCGCTGGACCATTGGATGAAGACTATTTCTTCATGTCGTCACCGCACTGCAACGGTAGCAAAAATGGAAAGGTAGGAAAACCAAGGCGTGCAGCAAAGGCATCGACAAGGCCACCGTTGTATGAGCAAACATCATCGGTAGACAACAAGTACACATACACAGAGACACAGAGGGAGGTACTGCCGTTTTGTGTGCCTACATAGTCGTATGCAACGAGATACAACGTTAAAGCGAACATGAAAAAAACAGCACAGAGTGAGAGGCATTGGGACCCACGTACCATTCAACATATCCTTCTTCCGATCCCATGCATCAAGTCTGAGCCGTAACCACAGCCAACGGTCTGCCCCGACAGACATTCGGAGCTGTCCCGGTGGTGTCTCAGATTCACCCCTTCTTTGGCTTACGACTCGCCTCTCTATCGTATTTGACAAGGACTGTACACGTCATCGGTGCTCTAGTGGGATAGTGGACCAACCAACAGACAACTATGAACGGCCTGCATCACTTCTCATCTGCATGTACACTCACCGGATATTGTGCGGTGTTTTATTTTAGAGAGAGACAAACAAAAGAGGACGAATGTGGCCGCATGAAGCACCAAATTTGCGAGAGGCTAAGAGGTATACGAGGAATGGCCAGAAGCGAGGCGACCCCCCGATATTGAAGTATGGTAGAACATGTGCCTGTTCTGTTCTGTTGCCTGGCACAAAGAATCCTTTTCCGATCCACAAAACTAACTAGACAAATGCAGAGGTGGAGATGTCTCTCTCTCTCTCTCTCTCTGTGTGTGTGTGTGTGTGTGTTCATTTATTCTTTTGGTGTGGCTGCGCTCGTGTTGCCGACACATGCATAATTGCCGCACCCTCACGCCATAATAAGAATGCAGCTGTTGGCGACTGGGCCCGCTGCCCTCTTGCCCCCTTTTGATCTTAATCAAAGTCTCACACCATTACAAAAACGTGAATGGGGGATGTGCCCACGGCAAGGCACAAATTGAGCCGTGTGCATATATTACCCACTTTAGTATTGTTCTAGGCCCTCCTTAGCATGCTCCTGCATCCTGCATCCTTGGACGTGCCTCAGCATGACAATAGGCTTTGTTGTGGTAGGCTGGGTATAAGCTTTCTCTATGTGCCTCGTATGGTCTGAGGCATTCTGGATAGAGATCTTACAGTGGTAGCCTGTAATATGAGCATGTTGAGCATGACCATATTGCTCTGTAGAGCTTACTAGAGGACAGGCTGGTTCATTCGTTTTTTGGGAAGTATCTGGTAGGGGATTGACCAAGCAAAACGCACACAGCTACAAAAGCAAAAGAAGAACGAAAAAGTAAGTTCCTAGGAAAAAGTGGCAGACAGAGTTGTAAGAAAATAGAGCAGTGGAGGGTGTTTTGGAGATAGATGGGAACTAGTAAGCCCTAGGAGGCGTGCCTACACTTCTACGGACAAGCACTTGCTTGGGTCAACTCTAGCACCAGTTAGATTTGCAATTGTTCTGCTGATTATGAACCATGCCCATTGATCTGAAAAAAAATGGGTTTCCAGAAACCAGGAAATAGACAAGAAAAGGGAAATTATTCAGGGGGAAGACGCATCTAGTGGCATCGTGAGATAGGTGGGCAGGGTAATTTCAGAGGCATGGAAACGAAGGTTGCAGAGTAGGAGAGAGGTGCCGGGGGAGGGGGGAAAGGGTGGAAGGACTGGGGGTTGCAGGCCGGTTGAAAAAACCAATCGTGACGCTGCGCTCCATATAATTGAAACTTGGTCGTTGGAAAAGGGAAGCTGTAGGCGGGCATCAAGCTATTTCGATGATACTAGCAGACGACGTAGTCATAGTTATCCACGTCGACATCGACGTGCCTACTCTCTCTTTCAACGACCATTCTCCCCAGTTCCGTGGTGACCTTGGGGAAAAGCAGGATGAATATGCCCGGCTTTCCGTTGGGGATCACGTAAAATTAAATAAAAAATAAGAAGAATAAAAACTTGTCCCCCCAAACCTCACCCCCCTCCTCTTATTGCTCGTATGCAGCTATCGGGCAAAAAGACTTCCAAACAAGCTCCGAGATCAGGCCTTTGTAAATACAATGAAATATGCACTGCACTATTTCTCCACCAAGACGCAGCAAGCTGGAGGCAGAAACAGGCGCGCAAGTCCACATTGAAACATGGACCAGATCACCACAATGGCTAAAGCTCCATCTCTATCTCTCTTTTTTCTGTGCCTCTAACACAAAATTTGTAGGCGGTACTTCGACGAGCGACGGGGTACTTGGAGGTACGAGCCAACAAGTACTCCCAGTACCTGACTGTTGTTACTGTGGTGGCACTGGCCTCGACAAAAGGAGGGGTAGGATGGCCGTCGCGTACGCATGCAACTGGGCCATGCCTGCCAGCTCCGGATGGACGAGAGGGAAAAAAGGCCCAGAATTGTCTGTGGGCAGCGCCGTTTCTTGGCTTGCAGTAGGGCGTAGATGCTGCATATTAAGAGATGCACTACCACTCGCTGGTACATTCGCTCCCACTCTCGCTGGCGCTTCGCCTTTTGTGGCTCGTGTGCTCTGTTCCTCCCCCCCCCCGAAAATGGTAAGCTCTGGCGGCCAGCTACTCTTCGCCTGGTGAGGGCGGAAAATGGGAGAAAAACAGCTGTTGTGCCTGGTATGTAAATACCGCAAGCAGGCGAATCCAACGGGGTTTGTCGTGGTGCAAGCACACGTACTCCGTACCTCCACCGTGATACGAGAACCACATCCTGCTTTTGATCCAGGCCGTTGTAACCTGCAGCGAGCGTGGCGTCACTGGCTGTGCTTTGCCTACCCGCATTGGCTGCATCTCTGCCCCATTGCTCCGCTGGCTGCACTAGTGGTCTGTTTTGCTATCCCCCTCCCAAGCCGTTTAAGGGAGCGCGCTCTCCGTGTCCCCCCTTGGCCCCGCGAGCTATGTACCTCGAGTGCTCCGAACCCCTCCACTTCTGAAGAAGACGTCCGGAGCAAAGACCCTCTCTCAAGCTAGTTTGTCTTGCCTAAAATGTGCGTCGACCTTTCCGGACGCTCTTGTTGTAGCTGTATGCAGCTCGAGAGGATTAGTACGCAAGTACATCAGTATGTGCCCCTCAGTGAATGGCGACACGCTGCCCTACTTTAGTGCCAGTCCCCGCTAGCGCGCGTTAACATGGTGCTGAGGTGCTCCTGGACGCCAGCTCATGCCAGAACTGCTCCATGGTGCTCCATACCACGTACTTTTTTCGTGCTGCCCGTCCGCTGTGAGTTAGCGTGTGCGGACATCATTTCGATGATCGGCCGACAGCCGTGAACTGAGCCCCACGGACCGTCAGGGGAGGGCAAGGGGAAATAAACAGACACAGCAGGCTAATCTATGCTTGTGAGCATTGGCTTTTCACTGTGCTGGAGGTACTCGTACGGAGTAGTCCAATATGCGAAGACGGGGCTTCTTGGCGACACTGGGCTCCAGTTGATTTCTCTCGGCGAAGAGACCAGGCATTTCCCTCATAAATCGGGGGTTCGTCTTGCTTGTATGGCTGGCTGTCGTTTGGATTGAGCCGAAGCCCGTGTTCCTTGGTGTCCTTATAGCATGCTAGGTATAGTTGTCCGGATTCGTCTTGTTCCCGTTGTGGTTGCCAAATCAATAGCGCATCTTACGCCGGGCGCCTAGTCGTATTAGGTGTTGTGTGTATAAACCCGCGTACGAGTAGTGGGTGGAGCAGTAAAGCTCATTGCCAATTATTCGTCACTCAGAACTGTGAACCATCTCCTGCTCGTCGTTGTAATTGTACATTCTGAGTGTGGTTACGCGTAAGAGCCCCATCCGCCTTGTCACGCATATGGCTGCTGCAGCTCTTTTCAAGCCCGGCCGTTGATCCCTTCTGTTTTCTCGCCTTTCTCTCTTTTGTTGGTCTCGGTTAGAATTGACGGAAGCGAATGGTGCCAATTAAATCGAACTGCCGCTGTTTCCGCCCCTCACTGTGGCCCCAATAATTCAAACGCGGCCTCGCTTCCCGTGTTGACGTGTTGACGTGTTGGAAACAATTGCTCTTAGTCGTTCTCCCCACGCTTGCTACTTTCTCGCCGTTTCAAAGATACCCCGACCAGCCAATTCGTGGTGATATTGTTGTCCCCTGTCACTTTTCATTAAAAACCGTTAGTAGTCGTGTGGGGGGAGGCAAGTCGAGGAAGTAAGGGAAGTGGACAAAGGAATCAGCAGACGGCAGCAGCAGTTCAGTACCAGTACGGAATAGTTACTTGTACAATACTCGCATGCAGTTTGCATATGTCTTGCATTCCCGTCGTCGAACAAAGTCAGGCCGAGCCATTTCTGCCACAGCTTAACATGCATGTACAGCCACTCGTACTTGCGAACAGGCATGTACTTGCGCTGGATCTCCGCTAAGGGAATGGCTGTGATAAGACGAAGGATGGCCGTGGATGCTGTGAATGGTTGTGGATGTGTTTTTGTCGTGTTGGCTGCGTTCTGGTCGCTTTAGTGTTTTAGTGCCGCAACGTTCTCCTCAGAACTTCCGCCTTATCCTGGCAATGCTCCTGCTTCTCTTTCTTCTCCTGCTTTCTTTCCACTTCTTTTTGTTGAATCTTTCTGCTTCCCCCCCTCCTTCCCCTTCCCTCGTCACATATTTGTTGCATCAGCGCCGCCGTTGCAATGCTTCTTGTCCATTTCCGGTGTCACTTCCGCTACTTCTTTCTGACACCCTGATCCTCCGCCGTTCAGTTCTTACTCTGCCCAGCGTATCTCCTGCCAAAATAAGTCCAGGTCAGCCCGATCCTGCATTGGGGCAGAAAAATGCAAGTCACACACGCAAGTAGCTCGTACACGTACATTGGGATCACAGCCGGTGAGAGCTGGTTCTGATATTTTTTCTTCTTGTGCCCTCTCTCTGCTTCACACCCCTCCACGATTTCCGCTAAGAGCAGCCACATACAGCCCACACACACACGCACTCACTGTGGCAAAAGGACACGGTCTTGCACATCCCAAGACGGAATCACACCATGCAGGTGATGGTGTTGCATTGCTACTATCCTGGCACGCTCTTGCTGACGGACATCTCGCCCGTGACTGCACATCCACGGCATTACGTATTCCACGCAGACCAGTAGTAGTAGCAAAATAGTAGAGACAAGCCAAGCTGTGCGCCCTGCACCATTCCTGGTTCGTTCGCCCTGCTTTGTGCAAGAGCCATCCTTGAGAGTAAGCCATGCATCGTGGCCCTTCAGGGGTCGGCGCGAAGAAGCAAAACGAGGAGCTCCGTGGCTGTAGGAGTACACACTCCATGCTTCGTACAGCAAACGAAGGCCAATATTTCGTGACTTCACAAATTGGGCGTTTTCGCGTTCCCGTGCAAGTACAACTGCACAATGCACTCATACCCGCAGCACCTATGACTATGCAGCAGTCGTCGTAGTTCGTATGTAAGTCACCCCTACCCAGTCGTAGTATCCCGTAGGCGCCATAGCTCAAAAAAAACAGACACCCCTCCCTCTCCCTCCTCGGGGCTTCTGTTTGGCTGCTGGTCTTCTCCGTAAACGATCACACCCACTTCGTCGATGCTAGCGGTAGCTTTTTTGGTCCCCAAGGGAAGAAGTTCGGGGCGATCTGACCCTGTCCTTGTGAGTAAATATCCATTCTGTCTGCGGGGGTGGTTCGTCTTAGCGGCAGCAACTGCGTGATCGGGGCTAGAATGTGAACGAGCTGGAGCACCCTGTCTTGGTGAAGAGGGTGTGGAAAGCGGTTTGTGGAGATGACGGAAGAACCATTGAATGAAAAGCAATGACGACGAGGACGAGGAGGAGCATATAATCCGCAGAGACCAATGACAGCAGCTGCTAGTACGTTTCAATCGGGAAAGAGCGACGAAGGGCGCCTCGAGGCACAGATGAAGAAGGACCGAGGTACGGAGTACAAAGATAGTGTAGTCGTCCAACGACACTATGAGGATAGGGAAAGAGCAATGCAGGTCCGGAAGTATCGGCTAGAATCAGCGGATCGTCAGCTTGGATTTGGGTCTTAGGCGTGTGCGAGATACGAATGAAGAAGAAAAAGAGATCTCGCTCTCACCCATCTGCGACATGGCCGTATATACGGGCGTTGGCCAGATACTAACAGCATGTCGCGAGACGTCATCTATTTGAGAGAAGCCGTCCTGTGCCTTCTTCCAGCCCCGCTTGGCTTGCTGTAATTGGAGCACCAGGGGTGCCAAATAAATAAATAATAATAAAAATAGGGGAGCAGTGAGCATTGGCCTCAGCCTATGGGACGTCATCAAAAGAGCCTCCCTCCTTGTATCTATGTGTACACATGCTATAAGACGCAAGTATCTTGTACCGCGCAACTGCTGTTGCCCGAGCGGCGTCTTGTGAAAAGTGCATATTCAAACTCGGCCAGCAGCTCGTCTAAACTCGAGGGAGTGGCCTCGCCTATCTCGGCTCCGAATAAACGAGCTTTGTTGTAATGGCTGATTGTTGTACTCTGTGCGTGCTTGTATTCTTATCAAGTGCTGGGATTCTATTTTCCTGTCACACCATGCAACTCGTGTGTCATTTCTTTTCTCGACACCCCGGTAGGCAGGCAAATAAAACGACAAAATACTCCAAAAATGTGACAAGTAACTTCCCATTGTTTGTCCAACAATATGATGAATATGAGAAATTTTCTGTCATCCTGTCCTATCCTTCCTGGCGGCAAATGTATGCGCCGTTTGCCATCCGATGGGCAGCAAAGCTATAAGAAAAAAAAGAAA
The DNA here is from genome assembly GCA_001513895.1 of Graphilbum fragrans. NCBI lineage: Eukaryota > Fungi > Ascomycota > Sordariomycetes > Ophiostomatales > Ophiostomataceae > Graphilbum > Graphilbum fragrans. The sequence continues at coordinate 82,222 of LLKO01000004.1, read as the reverse complement.
AAGAAAAAAGAAAGAGAGAACTAAAAACAAGGCAAAACTTTTACATCCAAAAATGCCACCGACCGAAAATAGGGCCCTTGATGGACGGGCCAAGAAAACCACGATAGCCACCAAAAAGCACCAGACGGAATACCTCTAGCCCTGCCTTCCCTGCCTTCCTCCGCTCTTCTAGTAACCCTTTCCTCCTGTCTCCCGCCACCAAGTTCTTCCTCCACGTCTCCGCTCCTCTTTTTACGCTTTCCATTTTCTGCCGCGTCTTCCAGTAAACGAGAGACTTCCGTTCAGCTTCTCGGCCTCTCGGTTCTCTCTCAATCTGGGACTGCGATCTTCATGGAAGCAGTCTTCCCTCTCTCGTCTAATCAGGTAGTCATAGTCGTCGTTATGTCATTACTGAGCCTCGCGCGCCAACACCAACTAGATATTCTTCTCTCGGGACGGAGGGCCCTCAAGAGACAGACAGCTAGCTCATGGTTTCCGTTGGGCAGCGGGCCAGTCATTAATGGAGTGGGGGNNGGGGGGGGGGGGGGGGGGGATTCGCGCGATTTGTGTGTGTGCGTGTATGTCGTTGTTGTCGGGGCGGCGTTGACATGCATATTCGTATTCTTATGCCGCCGCCACACCGTCTTCTGCCCTCTCTATCTCCTCCGGGAGATTAATCACGGTCCTGCTGCAACAAGGCCTGCTTCTCAGAGACCCTGTGCCATGCGGCCGATGACTCGCTAGCTCGTGTCTTTGCGTGCTGCGGCAGGTCACTGGCGGGCACAGACGGCATGTCCATGCTAGGGCTGCGACGTGGCCGCGGAGCCAGACGTAGATTGTCATTCGTATCGCCGTCTTCACGGCTGCCCCATGACGTCTGCGATGGCACGGAGTGTTAGTGGGCGTCTGGAAGCGGGGGATGCGTGATGCAGTTGTCTGCAGGCAGGCTCACCATGTGGAGAGTAAACAAAGCATACAGCTTGATGAGGCCGTGGAAGTACCCAAAAACGATCGACACCAACAGGTACTGGACATCGCTGGGATTGCGCAGGAAGAGGCCCATGAGCTTGACCACTTTGGTGAAGCCAAACATGAAGATGACTTGGGCTGACACGGCATACTGTCGGTAGACCAACCCTTCAGTGGACCGCCAGCAGGAGTACACCAGCAGCGGGTCCACCACAAAGGCCAGCGACGTAAAGGTGGTAATGTGTAGAGCATAGGTGCACCATGGCTGCTGGCTGTGTAAAAAGGTGCGAGTGGGTTGTCAGTAAAGCGGCCAACTAAGACGAACAAAAGATGGGCTACCTCATTTAAACGGTGGGGCCGAGAGAATGCTATCATTTAATACACGCTTTTATATTCGGCTGTTTTTCTTCTTCTTGTCCCTGTGCTTACTGCGACTTACCTCCAAACACAACGCTCGCGAATCAAACTCGTCCAATTGCTGCGCCAGTTGCTGCGGGCCCAGCGGGAGCACTGGTAGAGAAACTTGAAGCCGTTTTCCAGCGTCGTTTCCACCTCGCATTCGCGTTCGTATTGGATCCAGGTCTTCCACTGGTGGCTGACCAGCCAGCGCGTCACAAAGTTGTCGTCGTCGGCATTGATGATGAACTTGCCCCAGTGCTCGGTCTGGAAGCCGTGCAGGAACTCGTGGCTCTGCAGGATTTCGGACCGGTAGGCGCCCGTGCGGCCGGACATGCAAGACGTGCCGCCGTCCATGTTGTGCGTAGCCGAAATTTCAAAGTTGCGCCGTTCGATGTAAGCAGCACCGAGCCAGTTGAACGTGCGCGCCGTCCAGGACCCGGTCCACACGCGCTTGACGCGTTGGCACGTCCCAACACCGCCGATGCGGCTGTCTTCAAAGGGCGCCAGGATCCACGGCATCAGCGTCTTGGGCCAGGTCACGTCGTCGTCGGCCATAATGGTGATCTGCGTCTGCACTTCGGGCAGAGCCTGGCATACTTGGAGACGCTTGTTGGCCACGTTCGTGTAAAACACGCGAATGCGCTTGAAGCCCGAGGCACGGAATGAGTCGGCCAGCTTCTCCAAGGCCAGCTGCTTTTGCGCCGTGGTGACGAGAATGAGCTCATACGGCTTGCACGCAATTATGCTTTCCAGCGTAGGGCGAAGCTCCTCGAAGGCATGGTGGATCGTGGGGATCACGACAGTGACGTCCTGCGCAGTGAAATTAGGAGCCTCGGGTATCGGCTTCGATTTATACATCCAGTGACTGAGGCAGTGCACCAGAAGACGAAGGTACCGGTGGATCCTAGTTCGCAGACATCATGTCAATATAGGTCTCGCAAAAGTGACGCAAGCCGGTGTGTATACCAGGCTGGGATGACGTACCAAAGAATCCAGAAGCAGTATATCCAAAAGGTGGTGGATGACAGGAACTCTAGCCGAGGAAGAGCAATGCCATTTTGGGAGCTAACAGGCCCCAAGCCCGCAGACGAGGACATGCTTGGTGAAAGTGTACGGCCGGAAGGCAGTGTCGTTGGTTTTCCAGTTGGACATAAAGCTTCTTTCAAGCTCTATCATATCACAGCCCTGGTGCCTGGTTTGTCTTCTAGCGGCCACAAGTCTGCGGGATAGAGCTAGGCAATAGGGAGCAATAAGAGCTAGAGGGGTATCTGGCCTTTTGTTCTACGGGCTGCAAACTCGTGTATAGACAGACAAGCCGTTGCCCAAGCTTCCAAGCCAATTCTTCGGTCTATTGGGAACACTTCTTTTCAGAAGTTCAAGCTTCCAACTCCGGCTTTTTGGCCCTTTGATTTATCCTGCAGGTATAGCAAAAACGCCAGCTAGGCCTCACCAGCGGGGCCGCGTTAGGATAGTAAAAATAAAGAGTCGAGAGGAGTGTCGATCGTTCAGCCGCAGAAAAATCAAGGGGGTGGGAAGAAACAAAAAGAGAAAAGGCGTGAATGCTGGGGGGTGGCCCTTCGTGGGTAGGAAGAGCAGATGCGGGCTCTGTTTGGCTTTTGTTCCCAGTAATTACTGTCCAGAGCTGGTTCCTCACACGGTTTATACTGAGTGGAAGGAAGCAAGCAGGAGCTTATAATATGTACATCTGGGGGCGGGGGGGAGGGGGGGAGATGAGCCGAAATGTTAAGAAGAAGGGAAAACGGACAAGGCACAGTCCAGCAACAAAGCGGTGCACCGACAAGGAAAAGGTTGCAAGTGACTTCTGGTAAGAAGCATAATTAGGGGGGGTTGGATGCTGGAGTGAAGTGCTATCTATTTTGAATCAATCTTTCAAAACAAAATGCTTTCCGTCTCTATCAATCTTTTTTCTCTTCCGTGACCCCAATTCCTTGGGGCGAAGCAAAGTTGCAGATGTCTTGGGCGTGGGACAATGCGGCTTTAGCTCCAGGACGAAGACCAAAAGACAAACGAGTGAAGGAGGATGCTTGAAAGAGCCGAAGCAAGACAAAAACACGAATTGAGAAGCCTAGAAATCGAATAGGAAAACGGCAGCAGGGGGGAACTAGCAGAGAGCAAAGATGTGTTGAGATGAGGTGTATACGGCGGTAGCAAGGAGGAAGCAAGCATTAAGGTTGTGGGTGGATGCGTGGAAGGACGCAATTAAAGAGGATCAACGCTGCAAAGAGAGAGAGAGAGAGGCCAAAGAACGAATGTCGTGGTGGCAAAGAGAATTCCCAGCCAAAACAGAGCTGGGATGGATAGAGAGGATAGAGAAGGATGGGGAGAAGGAGTGAGGAGGTTGGAGAGAGAGCGAGCGAGAGAGAGAGAGAATTGTAGATATATATGTGTGCTTGAGGAGGAGGAGGAGGAGTGGAAGGCGAATAAAAGAGCAGGTAGAACGACAGAGCATCTAAACAGACACTAGGGTTGTGGTCTGGGTGTCGTTGTAGTTGTATGTACTAACGACATGGCAGATGGCGAGAGTACGTAGAAGGTACATGGCCGGTTACTGGTGCAAGGTCGCAGCAGGTTGCAGTAGTACTCTGCAGCAAGTACGGAGCAATGTGTAGGTAACACATAGGAGCCTATGCATTACACGCGACTAAAAAGCGAGCGGCCCTGGGCGTGGATGTATGTATGCGCCTACATACGACTACATACGAGTACATCCTGTATGTACATACGAGTAGAAAGACGTGCAGATGTGGATGTGTCGATACAACTACTCCACAGGAGGTGCAGTGGGTGTAAGTATTCCGCCGTTGTGACTCCATGCTCCGTTGCAGATTGCGGGACCTGGCCACACCCTCGCATGGCGTTTGTCGTCGTACATGCATGCTCGTACAAATCGTACATCCAAGTGCGTGCACCTGTTGCCTGTCCGCCTGTGCCAGATCGTAGCCGTAGGAGTACCTCGCCCACAGGTCCTGTGTGCACACCACATTTAGGCGCCAAGGGAAGCTGCTGAAATTGGTCTGGCAATGTGATGGGTGTCGGGAGGGGGAGGGGGACACTGAGCTGAAGGTGGCCGATCACGCAGGCCGTGCAGCATTCTGGATTCTGGCCTTGGCCTTGCGAATCTGGACTCTGGCGGTAGCCGCTGCGTGTCTGACTGGCGCTGCCCTGGGAGGTCGTAAACAGCAAGTTCATCAGCACCGCGTCTCTGAGGGGGTGAGCCTAGCGGGCCATAACGCAATCAAGCCAGACGAAAGCTGACGGTGGCTGGCCGGCGTGTCGTTGAGGCGACTATGTAAGGTTGAACGGCTAGACAAGGCTAAGATGAGGATGGGTGATATTTTTTCTTCAGTGGCCCCCTTGCTTGTACGAGTAGTGTCGTGTAGTGTACGGAGTACTCGTCCATGCCCTCCTATCTTGCGCTGCCCACACGCCCACAGCCCACACGCCCACACGTCCACATCCACTCATACTCCGTACCTACAACACATCCACACACATCCACACGTCCGCAGCCAATGTGTGTACAATATGAGCACCTACGGGGGACGAACAGGGTCAGCGTGAGTAGTCGTACATCCGCACTTCGTACATGCCTTTATGCCTCTTGAATCCATCCTAGCACCCACACAATCCACCTGCCCACTCCTCCAACATGTCCTCCAATCCACTCACCCATGCACAGAGGAGTCTAGTACGCGTAGCATCAGTTGCAGCCCGGCATTGAAGACGAAATACGTCGATGTACTCGTGCTTTGCGCCGCCCCTCCCCTTCCCTCCCCTCCCTCTTCTCGCTGCAGCAACTGCTCTGAACATGCTCCGTATTACCCTGTGCTAAAAACGAGAGCACTGGGCCCTGCCGCAACGGCCCCCTTCCCAACGGTTGCGTGCGCAAATCATCCGCCCCGCTGCCCCTGCTCCCCTGCTCCCCTGCTCCCCTGCTCCCTTGCTCCCCTGTTCCCCTGCTGCCTCCGCACCTTTAGCTGCACGGGTGCTGCGCATATTCCGTAGTAGCTCTCGAGATGTGTGCATATCCAGCCGTAGTCGCTTGTGCATACATCTATGTACATATATTAGGAATATGGCGTTGTCCTCACTGCGACAGATATGAGGACGATGTGGAAGGCTTAAATTGCCCCCCCTCCTTGGAAGGACGTCGACTGAAGCGCTTGCCCGGTGTTGTGCGAACCATTGGCCCAGCCTATTGCCGATCAGCACCTAGCAGAAAGAGGCAATGCAAAGCCTCTGGAAGAACATTCCAGCCACGGGGAACAACGACACGCATATCAGGCCAATGAGGGCCAGTTGGCCGCTGCGGCCACCCCGTATTGTCTTCGAAAAAACGACAGCGCTAGTGGAAGGATGGGCAGATGTGTCCTGTCAAGCACCCAATGTGTGTACATATGTGCGGAGTACTCGCATGCGAGAGAGCGAGACAATGTGAGGAGTACTCCTTACGGAATATGTCCATTCCCTTTCCGTAGGCGACGGCCACAGGCACATCGGATGTCAGGGTGGAGTGCGGCGAGATGAGGTAGGCAATAGTCGTAAAGACAATTGGACAGCATCCTTAGCCGAGACATTCGAGCATGTAGTGTGCTCGTAGATATTGTAGCTGCACACTCTAGGTGGCACATCGAGAGCAGGGCACAGTGTGGCGCTTCAGCAAGTGGACAAATTGAGGTCCGTCGGCCGTGTCGGCCAAAGACCTGCGTGAGTTGCCCCATTAAAACCCCATCTGGGCCTGGCGAGAAGCTTTGCCCGGGGCAGCACTACCGCCGGCTCTCTGCATGTTCATTCGATTTTTCGTTCCGTGGCTGCAGTGGCTCGTACTCTGCACAAGCAAAATCACGCCGGAGTTGGAGAAGGCGCCGCTCCGGCTTCCTCAGCAAACTTCACCGGCTGCAAGTGCTGTCGTACTGAGATGATCATTATGCTGTGCAGATCGAACAAACGCAATCAGAGACGTTGTAGTCGCACGCGTAGTCTGTTTCCGCAAATGGAGAGAACACCGTCAAGTAATAGCCGGGGGTGGGAGGAGGTGAGGGGGGGCACTTAGCGCTTCCAACAAAGGATAGTCGTATACGACGAGGTGCTCGTATGTACACAGTTGTACTCGTTCTGAGTCGAAATAGTCGTACGAACCTTGCCCTGTCAGTGACCACACTTCCAGACCACAATCTGCTTCCATGCTGCTACCAGCCGCACCTGGCTCAAGCGGCTGGTCTAATGAGCTTCGAGGGTTTGCTGTAACAGCGGCACTGAGAGCTCTCTACTCCGTGCTCCGTAAAAGCCTCACAGCGGTTGACAGAGTTCCCTCTAGTTGAATCCGCCGTATGCCAAGCCGGCCGTCCACTGCCAAATAGCGCCATACTCCATAATTTCGGACAGCACCTACATGTTCTAGTAGCAATCAGGAGGCCCTGAAATCAGAGGAGCATTGCGTTGCACACGCTATCCGCTGGCACAACCGGAAGACTCCGGCATAGTTAGTGCTAGCGTGCTATCTCTCTGTGTCGTATGTGCAGTGAGTTATGCACTATAGGACTCGTACTCGTGCTCCGTACGGAGCAGTGTACATACCTTGTTGAAGAACAATAAGCCTTGCTCGTCCTGTACTTAAAGAGGAAACAACCCGGCAACATTGGCAAGGATCCCCGCACGGCCACAGCCCACTTTCACGACCGAGCCTGCTAGCGGCTCGCCTGAGGGGGGATACCAGGGCTGCTGGAGGAGCGTCGCATCCGCCAGGACCTGTGCTCTGCCTTTTGGAGGATTTTGTCGTTGTCGTTGCCTAATGTTGTTTGCAAACAACACAGGGTTTTTTCAGGGCTCAATTTTGTGTTCCTGTTCCTGGCTTGTCGGCTGGCCGTGCCCAGCGTCTGTGGATCACGCCCTAGCTGGCTTCTTTTCTTTTTTTTCTGCTGGCTTGGCCGGAGGTGTCCCGTTTGAATGTTATATTACCACTTGCCGCAATTAGAAACACGGCGGCCACAATCTGCTGCTGCTCTTATTTCCTTCCCGCACTGCAGGTAGTATGATATGACTGCTCGGCTGCAGATTATGCAATGTTGTGTTGGCGCTGCGTGTGCATGGCCTCGGGGTGTCTGTATTCTAAGGTGATGTTGCCCCAGTGTGATTGGAAGCATCCTTACCCGAGGAAGAATGAACTGTCGAAAACATTAGGGCACATCCCGGCCTGTCCAACAATAGGCTGCCACGATCTGAGTGAAGAGGGGGGGAGGAAGCAAAAAAAAGAAACAACGAAACAACGAAAAGAATGCCCCACAAGACTACACAATGCATCCATGATGTGGTGACGCGAGAATGGTTGATGCTGCAAGACTGGCCTGACAGCGGGAACAAGCGAAAACGGCGGGAGACTGGCGAGCCTCATTCGTCCATAGAGTGATGATACCATGCTAGTATGTCCTGTTTGAAACACGGCATGAAGGCAAGGCCGCAATAGCAGCTATATTAGGGTTGGCAGCCACAAAAATGCGGCGTTTTGACCGACGCTATTTAGTTCTTATAGCACACTGCAGGCAGCGAATAGCTGTCGCCGGACTCTGTGTTCAGAGTCAACAGAGCAGGACGCGAGCGTGGAAAAAAAGAGAGGGTTTCAACGGGCCTGATGGAACGACAATTATGCAGGTGAAGAAGTGACAGGTCAAATACTGCAGGCGAGGGATTTATGTACGAATACCTGTGTGTACTTCGGAGCATGTATGAGTACGCCGGTGGACGCACGCGAGTACTTTCCTCGTATGTTGAAAGGGTGTGCTGTTGTTCTCTCGCAGAGTCCTCGCCGGTTCTCTTTTTGGCGCCAATCGCTTCGCTGCCTTGCCGGTTTTCTGCCCACAGGGTTCTGTCATCAATGCTTCCAACACAAGTTAGCATCAGTGCCCTTTTGTTTGAGAAATCATGCGCTAGCTGCACAAACATAGAGCTTATTGTGCCACGCCGCAGATTGTATCTTGCGATGGCCCCTGATCAGAATCGGCATCAATGACCTACATCACTCGTACATGGCGTCGAAGCAAGACATCACGTATGCGAGCCACCGTGCAGTTGCACAACCATGGGTCACTGACAAGAACAGCGACAAGGGTAGTTGGAGCGAACTATTCCCTCTTAGTATGGTGAGGTGCACGCCTGCAGGTCGACTAAATCGGGTCGGTGCCCATGTAGTATTATTGCTTGCCTGTGCGATGCATCAAACTTTGTCTTTCCAGCCATCTGCATCGTCTAGTAGCATCGTTCTAGCAGGAGAACAGCAGGTCGAGCCACTCTCTGGAGCCGGTCGACACTGGCATTGACAGGCGTTGCCGCCATCCGAAACACTACACGTAGAGCTGTGTAAGTACCTGTACATTGGCTTGCTGTGCATTCATGCTGCAACGTGGCGATACCGTTGTGTTTTGTCGTTTTCGGCGTTTTTTGGCGTCATTCCCAAGCTCACAAGCACACGTTAATTACTGGGAGGGAACCACTTACGTCGACAGGCTCAATGGGCAGCGAATAGCATCCTCCGTCATCGCCTTGTTCTAGGATCGGAGGGAAGGGGGGCGTTTGCGCGGCCGGAAGCGGGAAAACACACGAATCATGGGCCAGCAAGCAAGCCGAAAACCAGGCACATGCACCAAAGTCAGGAGGGGACGGCCGGAAGGGCAACAAATAAGACTGTCTGCCGTCAACAACACAAAAAACGAAACTTCCGCCACAAGCGGGGTGCAAGCACAAGCCGAGTCGCGGTTTCCCGAACCAGAGCCGCATTGTTGCCCGACTTGCCCTGGAGTCACTGCGGCCTTCGCGCCTTCCGCTTGGTCAGTTTCTACTAACACCCCCTCCCCTGCTCCTGCGCCATTTTTGAAGTGGATAGGGTGCTGCATCGCAAACTCTGCCGCCCCGATGCCGCACTTTCGGCATCAACACAAAGGCACACGACTGGTGGAAGCGGCCGACAGCAATCCTTTCTCTTCACCCTCTACGGCATTGTAGAGAATACATAGCAGATCGTGGCTCGTTGATTATAGCAGTTTAAGTCTGGCTGTATTATTTTCTCGATCTCTCTCTTTGACCAGTTATTCTATCTTGAAACACACAAAAACATAAGACACAAAACGAGACAGCCCACGCCACTCTCGTTTTTTTCTATTGTGTCCATCTGTTTCTCAAGTTGTGTGCCCGGCTGGCAAAACTCTCTACAAGCTGCATTGTACTGACGCTTCCGTATGCGGTTCACATGCAAGCGCTGCCCGGCTGCACTCCTTACCACCCGTTGGCCCGCTTCCTTCTGTTCCATTCGGCGACTACATGGTGGGCCGTGGCCGGCATATGCTGTGACAACTGTCACCCATGTCATCGACATTTGACGTGGCTCCAGCGCCTGCACTGCCATGGACTCTTGCCAGTGCATAGACCCTCTCTGTGTCAAATGGTGCCCGGGGAAGTTTCCTAGGTGCTTCCGCCGTTCTCACGTCTTCGCTTGTTTTTTACTCCTATTATCGGTCCGTTTCTATCTTCCCCAAACTAAAGCTGTGGCTTTAGTTCGTCTTAAAGGAAGAAACAGAAGGGGAGGACCTTTAGACGGCCGCCGATCGTCTTGCCATGCCCGGCCATACTCCAGCAGCGACGTTTCCGCAATCATAATTCTAGGCTCCTGTCTTTCGAGTCCGCAGTGGTGTTCGTACTAACTATTGGCCGAGCCGTTTTACTAGCCATCCCGTAAATAGGTTGGGCGGAGATCGGGGTCAACCGTGGTTGGTGAGGATATCAACTCCACCACGCCGACCGTGGCGAGTCGAAGACCGTGGCCGGAAACACTTATACTCCTTGCGTCTGGTGTGGACACGATCCAATACGGTTTGTTTATTTACGAGTCTTGTTGCGTTGGCGAGCGCTAGCAATATTGCCCCCGCCAGAGAAGATTGTTGTTGTGCCGCTGTTTGGCTGTACGATGGATTGGAAGGAAGCCCGGCCTGGAAAGCCGTGTCACGAAGCCCAAGGAGTGGCGCTCTATCTAGCAAAAGCCCAGCTTTGTTTTTGACTCCTACTTTTTATCATCTGCTGATGTTATCCGTGACCACGACATGATAGAACTGTGCACGGTGACTACTGATAGAGCTTCCGATTCTATACGGTAGACGGTTGCTTCCATCTTCCTTTTCAGTTGTTAACATATCCAGACGTCAGGACCATTATGACGTTGTTGAAACGGTATCTAGCACACAAGCGGCAGCATGTAGCGCGCGTTAACCGATTTTCTCCCGTGCGATGTCCCTGCTTACGATTTGTGGTCTTGAGAATTTCCAAGCACATCTACCCCCACTTATCAACCGGATGCTAAAGGGGTCATCCGGCACTCTGATATTGCAACAACGCTCACGCTACTTTGCAGTAGCCACTTGGGGGCCTTCGTAAAAGTCAGTCGCTAACAGCGTATCTACGGCCGTCGATGCCAACCTCTCTAGGCTCGAAAAATGAACAGGATATCCCCTATGGTGGGCGTTCAAGGTCTCACTATGGTACTAAAGTCATGTTTCGATGTCGACGATATTTCTAGCACAGCCTTCGGTAAAACCGAAATGTGAAGGGACTTAGTATGTCCCGGCACTTACTATTTCGGCAGGCTTATGTTGAGGAAAAAGATACATTATTGCTTCATTCGAGTCCAGGGCCCAATTGGATAGGCGAAAAAATGGGCAGAGTTTTCCTCGGTGCCACTCGCTTGCCAAGCGGACCAGAGTCGTATCCTGAGACGGCCTTCCCGCGTACACTCGTACAACAGACAGTGTTCTCGACTTTCCCCCACACCACCCACTTGCCGCCACTTATAGCAGTATGCGTATACGCGGAGCTTCTCTGGCAGTATTAACGGCTTGCCAATCTTGCTGTAACATGGCTTTTGCCGTTTCAATTTTATTGGGCTCCAACCCCCCGGTTTTCGGAACAGCGGTGGGTTAGAAAATACCTCGTGATCAATGATGTTGTAGTAGCTTCCGCTGGATAGACAGTGATTTCTTTACAATGCCAGTAACCGGTGAAGATATGTTTAAATAATACTTTATGCCCACGTAACTAAAAAAATAGCCAGCAAACAGCGGAGCAGGGTAGCTCTTGCTCCGGGGAAGAAGGGATAGCTGCCCGGACCGGGTGATCTAATGCATGTTCCAAGATTTAGCAGTACAAAATTGGTTGGCGTGAATATTGCCGCCCCATGCTGCATCTTAAGTGACGCTCCGCTGCTTCAGTTGCATGAGTATGAACAGTTGGCAATGTAGAAAATAAGACCCTATTATACAATACAATACAGCTGAAGGCAATAAAGCTTTCGCAGCAGAGAAAAATAAATGGGAGAACTAAAATATAGGCACGAAAAGAAACGGATAAAAATACCTAAAGGCGGAAGGAAAGAGTAGCAGCCACGATTTTAGTAATTCACCTGCCCCAAATCCGAGGCGGTAGGCAACCCGTTCGCGGATCATGTGGATTCTTTCGCCATATGCACACTAATGCTGCAACAGGAACTGGCAAGCCGTCTTGCGTTGACGTAATTATGTAGAGGCCAAAGTCTTCTGGGTCAGTTTCCAGAAGCGGCGTAAACATACGTATGAACATATGTATTTTCTTATGCATACTCTTTGTAATTTCGGCAAGGAAACATTCTTCTAGGCATAGAATAACATCGAGACATTCACTCATTTAGCGGATAGCCTGCTCCAGGATTGAGCGATGTTAAAGTCAGCTACATATTCCTTAGGCAATCATGGATTAATAAGGGATGCTCATGAAGTTATAATAAATGGGGTGAAATTCTATACCACTATTAGGCAGGAGAAAAACCTATCAGAGTTCCATCTTGGTTGTCAATGTATTTTCCCATCCAAAAAGGGGTATTGAGGCATAGTGCTTTATATAAACGCAATGAGCTGAAGGTCTGGCGCTGTCCACTTCATGCTCGTAAACTTCGTTACGAGGCTATTGAGCGAATTGGATAATGGTAGTAGACCAAATATGACAACTCTGTTATGGTTATTATAAATATAATGGGATGAAGTGAGGGCACGTGTAAAACCATCGACTTAAAAAACCTGTTACTTGCTTAAGAAGGGTATTGTCATACAGGCCCAATCTCTTGAGGGCATACAAGTTTGTGTTCCTTGAAGACTGTACAGTCTGACGACATCGCTATATATAAGAAGGGAGAATATTGTTAGATTATTAGAACTGTCAAGACAAGCCTAGGCTCAACATTCTTCATGGAATAGAAGAGCCAAGTTGTTTGCTGTCTTCAATCTCCCACACAATACACCACCTTAATCCTATACGAAGCACTCAGGTCGGAGCTGGTGACGCAATGGTCATTAAGAGCCCTTTAGAAGTAAGACGGTATATTTAAACCCAAGACAATTACACAAACTGTAACGTACTCGGCATCTAATTTTATTTTCGTTATTTGGGCGACAAAATACTAAAGTAATTTTCAGTTCACCTCCACCTTGAACCATCTAAAAGGGAAGGTGACTGTTCGAATGCCAACTACGCATCCTCGTTTGTTTTGAGGAAATGGTTGCTTTTCTCCATGGCTCGACTAAAAGGGAACTATCTCTGGGTGGCCTGACCTAATCCAAAACAGTTTGTATAGCTGAATGTATTTCAAGTGTGGACTTACTATTCGCTTTCCAGTTTTTACAATGTTGACTGTTGGCGTAAGGTCTTGCTCACCCTAGCGAGTGGGTTGGGCGAAAACAAATACTCAAACTCTTTGCTGGTGGCCTTGCGAGCCTCATACTGGCTGTTGAGTACCTCTCAGATGGGAATAGAACGAGTAGCTACTACATAAATGTAGATGTTACCCGAAAACGAAGAGACCGAGTTTGATTGCCTCCTTCATAACCAACAAAAAGAAGGCTACAATAAAACAAAAGCAACAAAAAATACACAGACATCTTTTAAGAGAAAGTACCAAAATCCATACATAGTTTTAAGTGAAATTTGTTTCCTTATCTACAGAAGCACATGCTTTGTAGACGGTATATAAATATCCCAGAAACAGGTTTTCACAATATGTGCACGCGAGTATCTTAGCCGAAGAATTTCCTCCATAGGAGTGCAAGCATTTACCTGAGCCTAGAAAGGCGCTGGTTACAGACGCGGGGAGCGTAGTTATAGCAATATACTGTACAAGTGAATAGACTTCTTCTTGTTAATCTCTTTGTCGGTACCTTCATTTTTGCTAATAGACATGGCTCGTCTTTTACATGAAAACGGTACTGGATAGGGTATCTACGAACACGGGTATATAATTACACGGGAAAGGAAAGAAACTTAGAAAGAGAGCCTGGGAGGTGAAAGAGGCTATGAGACGTCATCTTCACGATTGATTTGCGTGATTTGGAACTGGAAAGGCTGCACCACCACTCGGCAGTGTGGCTGAAGACATGCAAGCTTAGTGATAAATGTGCTGGTACGAGGGGCTATTTTAGCACACTAAACCGCTAACTCCAGCCGCAGCACCAAAGCACAGTGGGAGTTCCCGCTTTCATGTGAAGGCTTCACTACGTAGATGGAAGGAAGGGAAGTAATTGCAACGAGCCACGCGCGGGAAGATATTGAAAGCTGTCAGACTGCTGACGTGTGATGAAGGCGCGGCAACTAGAAAGTTGGCATTTTTATTTCGCAATACATATGCTGCAGCGGCAAAGCGACATCCGTACTCCGTCTATGCACATAGGATGGAAATACGACCTTCTGACTGCTCGTCGCTACCCGCTGGGATCAAGGACCTTCATCCTTAGAAGTCTGACCGGTGCCTTACTTTTTGCACTTTTTGCCTGGCTTGAACAGCACTTTTTCAGAGACAATGTTTATTGTTTCGGTCGAATTGCTGTTGGCGACCTCACCGCTTTTGCCGCCAGTGAAACGTTATCCATCACTAGAGAAAAAAAAGTCTCATAAAGCATGGAAATGCTGTCGAGAGGCCTGGCCTGCACAAAGAAACATCCTTGGTTATGCCATTTGCCGTGTGTAAGGTGTTCCATCCCTTCGCCGTCATCCTTGTTGTCGAGGTCAGCGACCAGAGGAAATGCCCAGAAGAAGGGGAGTTGTGGCCAATAGGGAGTCCTGGAAGGGCAGTTCTGGTGGGCAGTTTAGTGGGGATGAGTGGGAGGCCAGGCGGGGAAGTCGCACAGCTTTATCAGTTTAGCTTGTGATTCTTGCGCCACCGGTATTTTGGCGACCCCATTTCGCTATTGACGATAAACCAATGCAGCTATGCATGCACATGCTGCGTGCTACGACTCCATTATCTATTGGCGTTAGCTTGAGGGACAGTTCATGACAACTACAAGCGGTTTTCCGTGCTTCGGCGGTGTAGGATACCTAGAGAGGATCGGGCGATGATTCTAGGAGCAGAAAGAAACAAAGATACAGCGACAATGGCAAGACGCATGTAACAAGGCACTCGTTGGATGTGAACACAACTACGGGACCTCGCCGGAGATGGTGCCCCATTACGGAAAGAGCGAGTGCTGGCGACCCGTCCAGCCCACCGCTTTGTTGGTTCACCGCACTAAGTTCTCCGTAGTTCGTAGCTACTGATGATAACGAAAGCTGGTTACGAAGCACCTTACGCAGCTGCTCTCACGCTTTTCTGAGCAAACTCGCCTGTATTTGCAGTACGCACTCGGCGGTTCTCTGCACCTTCCCCTCACTCGAGCGGTTCCTTCCCCTCTTTCCGCCCTAGTTCCTCGAGTGGACATACACATTTCTCGCAGACATCCTTGTACGAGTTCATTCGTGCGAGGCAATTAGGAAGCAGGAGGCCAGGAGGGAAAGAGGGCACGACCTCCTGCCTAGGTGTCGGCAATAAAGCCTTTGTCGCTAGCTAGCCCTTCGCAACTGGCGATGGCGGTGTTTTTTGTGGTGTTGTGCCCTTAGGGTTGTGCAGCCAACAAAGAGCGTGGTGCTACTTTGTACAGTGGTGCAGCAACACACACGGCGTACTAAACGCTCCAATTGTCGCGGACCCGCCGGACACAGCCTGCGCCGAGAAGGCTGTCTCGGGGCCAATAGCGCCTAGCATTGGCTGGCGGCGCTCTCGGTCAGTGAGGTTTTTTACGACGCAGCAGGGTGGCGGGAGCCCTTTTAGTGTTGGTGGTGTGGTTCGCGCCTTCCTACTCGGCCGGCCTAGTCCCCACCTTCCCATCTAAATAGCTTGCTCTTAACAGAAGGGGCAATATTTGTACTTACGCATGCAACAGTGCTATAGTTAGTGGCTCGCTCCTTCCCTCGCTGGTGTGTGTTCAATCTATCCTCAGCCATTCCCCCGGGAACCGCGCCCCTATGGAATGAACCAGTCTCGGGTCTTTCTCCCTCACACCAAACGCACTCTCGCAGACTCCAATTCTCTCCTTTCCTTCTCTTCACTTTTTTTGATCCTGATCGCATCTCCTCTCCTCCTTTCCCCTTCTCCCCTTCTCCTCTCACTTCTGCCCCGTGCTCTCCCTTTTCCTATCCCTTGCGTCCTCGTGGCAGTTTCGTCGGTCTGCTTACGCCCTATAGACCGGGGAGAAACCGACTGGGACAACCAACCGCATTTAACCTGTGTTATTTTGGGCTGCTCCTCAAACATCAGCCGTTTCTTTTGAGCACTGTTTGCACCCGGCTGCTTTCTCTTCCGTCCTCCGACCTGCTGCAGCGGCACTCCTCCACGTGAAAATCACAAACTGTGATCGCCTCTCCGTTCTTCGTCGCCGACACCTGATGTTTCCTGTGCGTTTGCACTGATCGGCGCGCACACAGACATTAGACTCCACCGCTGCCTCCAAACAACCAACAAACGGCACATCCTTCATTTTCGTCGTGGGGTGACACCAAGATCCCAACCTCAATCCTTTATTTCCCCCCCAACGTACAAAGTACTTGGGGAACACGGCGTTGCACCGTTCGCGTGGCCACTGCATAACTGCATTTTATTTTCCAGTTTGCAGTCGTCTGTTGTGCGTTCCGTTTCTACGCATAACTGAACTCTTGTCACCCTGTTTATTGCCTAGTGCTCAACCACTGTTATTAGCAACACCTGTACTCCGTCCTGCCTGCCACCACATTGAGATTTGGTTTTCGCTGCGTCCCCCCCAAACATCCCATGTCGGCCGGTTCGTTTCCGTTCCTCGACATCGGCCGACTGTAAGCCACCGCCGTTGAACGGCTTGTGCTTCCCGCTGCCTGGAAGAGCCGCTAGTTTTCCTCGGCCTTCTCTGAGCAGATCTTGGGGCTCCCACTATAGCTCTCCCGAACTTCCGAAATCCCCAGACTCTCCACCACGGCTTCTCCAGCACCAAAAACACCTGTCACTGGTAGGCGGTCTCTTTGCCTGCCATGGAAACCGTCGCTTCGCGCAACAAACTGTCTAAATCAAAGGGCAAGATGGTTAAGCCGATTCTGAAGAAGCTTTCACACTCGGAAAAGAACTCGTTGGATCTAGACCGGCCGTGGGAAGAACAACAGGGGCTAGGGCTTGGGGGCTGGAACCTGGCGCCAGAACAGGGAGCCAGCTCCCGGTCTGCGCGGGATGTCAACTTTGTTCTGGACGACACCTCGGCGCTGGCAGGCAAGCAACGCTTCCAGCACGGCCGATCTCTCAGCGGCACCTCGCATGTTTCGGTCGCCACGACGGCCAGCGGCGGCATCCCTCGGCCTGGAGGCTTTGTGCACCCGTTCCAGCAACTGCCTCGAGCACAGACGCCTCCTCTGACGTTTGCCCAATCCTCGGCGTCTCTCGATATCACGACTACGTATGGTAACACGGCCCCGAGCAGCGTCCGCGACTATTCTCCGACAATAACGGAAAATGAGGACGACGATGATCCTCCGGGGTCTCTCCCGACGCATCTGCAGCTGCACGGGTATTCATCCTCGGTTTCCCAAACTAGCGTGCGCCACCCGTCGCTTGCGAGCCAACGAACGGCATCCTTTAGCGACATTAACACGGCGCCGTCTCTCCGCATCAACACTTCGCGCAATGTCACTAGCGGCCGCCGGGCCTACGGCAGCAGCGGACTTTCTTCTAGCCTGTCGCACTCAGACCTGCAATTGAGCACAACAGCCATGTCGGCATCGGTCTTTGACTCGCCTGCGTCTACGGGACCGGCAGTGCCACACTCTTTTGCCCCGACTGCGGGCTCTGGTCTGCCAGGCACGGCGTCTTCGAACACGAGCACACCGATGTCTCCTTTGCGCAGCTCGCTCGACGGCGTGGGACTACCTCGGCTCCGGTCACGGTCGGAACTGGATGCGGGGGCTCGTGCCGAGTATATTCGGGAAGCACGGCGCAAATTCGAAGAGCGCGAGCGTGTCAAGGTGGAGAAGCACGAGCGCGAATTGCTGCGGAAGCTTGAGCGGCGTGGTCACAAGGAAGCCAAGGAGCAGGAGCGACAGGCGGCGGCGCAGGCTGCGCAGCTGCGGAAGAATAGTGGCACAGGCAGCGACGGGCACCGGCCGTCTCTCTCGCGAAAATCAACGCAGGGAGCTATCGGGGGTAGCAGCAACAGCGGCAGCAGCCATGGGCTGGGGCCAGAGCGCCACAGCAGCAGCAGCAACAACAAGAATGGACGACGGCCAGGGGAGCTCAACGAAAAGCCGCTGACGTTTATGAGCAGCAACTACGACAACATGGCCGGGGGGACAACGCCGAATTTTGGACCTAGCGTGGACACAGTAGCGTTCAAGAATGCGAAGCGCAATAACTCGACTAAGCACAAGACGCAGGGCTACTGGACGGGCTTCGTGCTGTGGCTGCGGACGCGGCTCTTGCGGCTGGGAAAGAAGTAGGACGCTCTCTTAGTCGACTGAGCTTGCGAGTAGCTTGCAAGAGTATGGGGTAGTGCTCCGCGGCAGAAGGTGATTTGACCGGTGTTGTGCGCAACATTCGCCCCTCAGCTCTCTCACCTCGCCCTTTCCCTTCAAACTGATTTATGACGGCATGACAATTTATGACAACCAATCTGTTGGTGAACCCCAGGAGTGATACGGGATTATGGCTCCAAAGAGGGAAACAGAAATACACGAACATATAGGCGGGCGGCGTGCATACATTGGGATTTACTGTGGATTTTGTTACTCTCTGTGTTTTGGGTTTTGTGTTTTGGGGCGTATTGAGAATAGGGACTGTTGCGTGTTTTGCGCATTTGATGGAGGTATCGACGTATCTGTCGGATTGGGACTGGGACATTGGACATATTGATTTGCTACCTAGACGCGGTATCTAGTAGAAATGATAAACCATGGTTTCCGGAGACAGATGGGGGAACGGCGTGCATGTGATGACGAGGGACACATATCCAGAAGATGCGGAATTTACGGGGAATACAGGCTGCTGTGACGAGATTGGCAGGGTATGCTGCGGGGAACAGGGCATGGGACTTACGCTGGGCGGCCTTCCAGCCTCGGCGTTCAGGACGGCGATTGGAGCTAGGGGAACGAGGGATGGCGTCACGTAATGTGGCGTCGGAGTATTCGCACAGATAAGTGGCTTGGTGTTTACGTCAGTGAAGTGTGGTTTGCAATGCGAGTGGCTTTTCTGTACGAGCACTGAAGCACAGCGACAGGCTACCAAGCTGGACGACATTTACAGAACACCACACAACAGCACAACAGCACAGCACCACACACACACACGATGGCCAAGGGATCGTTTGTGGGCTACCCGTCGCCGCGCAAGGCAGACGACGTGGAGTGTCGATGGCGCGAGGACAGCAACCCGGCGCTGCGCGGGATTCCGCTGGTGGTGGCCTCGACAATGTGAGCATGAGCGAGGCAGAGCTCGGAGCTGGACAAGGAGCCAAAGCTAACGGGGGCAGCGTGCAAAACGTGGGCTTTGTGAACCGGCTCCTGTGGGCGAACACGGGATTCGGGGAGGTCAAGGACACGCCAGGACTGGACAAGGAGGTGTCGACGCCCAAGGTGGGAGTTCTACCGGTGTGGCTTACCCAGGAGAGGGCGGAGGCTAATTCGTGGCTGGCAGCCTCGCGTGGTGCCCATCTCGGATCCGGGCGCGCAGACGCAGACGGCGGTGCCGACGCTCAGCGCGGACATGCTGGGGCGGCCGTTTGCGGACAAGGGCGGGCGGTTTCTGTCGTCGGCGGACTACCGGGCGCTGTACCGGTCGGGCGCAGCGACGCCGGTGGACGTGGTCGAAGCGCTGCTGCCGCTGGTGCAGCGAGGGCGCGGGTCGGCGTACGAGCTGGCGTTTGTGGCGACGGATGTGGAGGCGGTGCGACAGGCAGCACGCGAATCAGCAGCGCGGTGGGCGGCCGGGGCCGAACGGGGGCCGCTGGACGGCGTGCCGATGTGTGTCAAGTGCGACATTGACGTCGAGGGCTACGTGACGTCGGAGGGTCTGGCGACGGTGGTGCCCGGACGGGACGCGGTGGGCCGGCAGTTTCCGCATCTGCAGAAGAAGGCCGAGACGACGGCCTGGCCGGTGGTGAAGCTGCTGGAGGCAGGAGCGCTGCTGGTGGCGCAGAACAACATGCACGAGATCGGGATGGACACATCGGGGTGTAATGTGAGTGGAGAGAGAGAGAGAGAGAGAGAGAGAGAGACATGCTAATGGATAGCCCGGAAATGGCACGCCGGTCAACTGGTACAACACAGAGTACTTTCCCGGGGGCTCGTCGTCGGGAGCCGGGTCGGCGCTCGGGGCTGGACTGGTGCCGATTGCGTTGGGCACGGATGCCGGGGGCAGCGTGCGGGTGCCGCCGTCGTTCAACGGGGTGTTTGGGCTGAAGCCGACGCACGACCGGCTGATGGCGTACGACTCGAGCATGTGCGTGGTGGGTCCGATGGCCGGGACAGCGGCCGATCTCCGGATTGCGTACCGGATCGCGGCGCAGCCGGACGCCTCGGACGCGGTGCTCAGCACGTTTGCGCCGTCGCAGCCGCCGACGCGGGGCCGGCGCAAGATCATCGGCGTGCCGCGGGCCTGGATTGCGCGTGCAGAGGCGGAGGTGCAGGCGATGCTGGCGTCGCTACTGGCGTATTTGGGCGACCGGCACGGCTACGAGATCGTGGACGTGGAGCTGCCGCTGCTCAGCGAGGGCCAGGCGGCGCACGCGGCCACGTGCCTGTCCGAGGGCCTCGCGCGCGCGCGCGACCGCATGGCCGCCGGGCGCCCGGCGGCGTCGGGCGACCAGTGGTGGGCGCCGCTGAACCACGTCAACCGGCTCATTCTGAGCGTGGCGCAACACGCGAGCGCCGTGGACCTGGTCAAGTACGGGCAAGTGCGCACTGTGCTGATGCGGCACCTGGCGCACCTCTTTGCAGCGGAGGCGTACGGGCCCGACGCCGACTTTGTGCTGGTGACGCCGACGACGCCGGCGGCGGGCTGGCACGCAGCGGCGGCCGACGCGCGCTTCGGCGTCACCGACGGCAACAAGACGCTGCAGGCCATGTCGTACGTGTGGCTGGCCAACACCACCGGCTGTCCGGCCGTGACGTGTCCGATGGGCTATGCCGAGCCGGTGGCGGCCGCCCGCGACCGCGGCCGCGTGCCCGTCGGCGTGATGGCGATGGGCGAGTGGGGGGCCGAGGAGACGCTGCTGGAGTGGGCGGTGCTGGCGGAAACATATCTGCACGAGGCGTATCCCGGAGGAAGACAGCGGCCGGCCAAGTGGGTGGACGTGGTGGCGGCGGCACGGGCGAGGGCGGGCGACGCAGGGCAGTCCGGGGCCTCCAAGCCAGCCGCGGATTCGCGCGAGGGGTCGAGACCGTCGGATCCGTGATTGTACGCAGTATGCTCGTATTCTCGATGCATCGTAGTCAATGGACAGGGCGCTGTAAGTGCACAGTGCATGTACTGTTCGAACCGGATCACATGATTGGCCACAGCTTGCCTAGCGATAAGACGGAGCCAGCTGCGGGGCCGAAGCGCCGTCAGCACGCCCGATCCGATAGCCACACAACAACACAGCAACACGGCAACACATCGCACCGGCCGGCAGACCCATACATCGTTCCGTAGGCGGTCTACGATGCGCGACCAGCATGGCCTACGACTGGGAGGCCCACCGCGAGACATGCTACAACCTGTACATCCAAGAGCGCCGGTCGCTCGACGACATTATGGAGCATCTCAAGAAGCACCACGAATTTACACCGAGGTGAGCGGAGGAGAGTGCCGAAGCTGTGCACGGAGCATGACGTGCATACTAATGCATGCAGCAAACGCGCGTTCCAGAGCCGCTTCCGCAGCTGGAACTTTCCGCACAAACAGCCGTCGGTGCGCGGAGATGCGCGGCTGGCGCGGCGGGTGCATGAGCTGTGGGAGAGCCACCGGACGCAGCGGGAGATCCTGGAGGTGCTGAAGAGCGAGGGCTATCACATAGGCGAGCGGCAGCTGATCCGGCTGCGGTCGCGGAATCAGTGGTACCTGCGGGAGCCGGGTGGGGCGGGGCACGGGCGAGAGGGGGGACTGAAAGAAGAGAGAGGGGGG
>LLKO01000004.1:40156-60328 GCA_001513895.1 Graphilbum fragrans | reverse complement strand
AGAGAGAAGAGAGAGAAGAGAGGGGGGAGAGAAGAGACAGAGACGACAGAGACAGGGAAGAGAGAGGAGAAAGGGGGGGGGGCGAAGAGGGAGACGAGGGAGACGACCTAAAGACAGCCGTCTTTGGACAGAGTAAGCTGAGCTCGAAGCGGACGCCGGAGAAGTGGAAAGTGGAGGAAGATGCGGACGACGAGGTGGATGAGAAGCCGGCGTTGGCGGCGCTCGACGCGGTTCCTGAGTGCCCCCCCGCAGACCAGCGCCTGCAGCAGCCCGAGTCGACGGCCACGCCGCCCGCCGCACGCAGACGGGGGCGGCCCAACCGGAAAGGGCGGCCCGGCGTGCTGTCGGACCCCTTCCTCCCGAGCGCCCCGGCCCCACCGTTCCGGCCGCCGCGGTTTCCGTCGGCGACGTCGCTTGCCGAGAGCAAGGCCGTCCTGGGGCTGTCGAAGGCGAGCCCCGCGGCGACGGAGCGCTACCAGCAGATCCGGCAGCGCTTCCAGCGCATCTGCGCGGCGGAAGACGTGGTGCAGAAAGCCAAGGCGGGGCCGCCGCTGTGGAACAAGGTCAAAGAGCAGCTCGTGCGCGAGACGCCGGAGCTGGCGGCGCATTTTTCGCAGGGAATCCACGAAATGCACGAAATGCAGGAAATGCACGAAATGCAGGGCAGGCAGGGCAGCCCGTCGGCCGCCCTCGCGCTCGACGTCCTCTGCACCGACATGGCCAAGCGCATGCGCGGCGCCGGCCGCCGCATGTCGGTGACGCGCGCCAAACAGGTGCTGGGGCTCAACCCGCAGCAGTCGCGCGACGTGCGCGCCGTGTTCTACGACCTGCTGCGCCACGACCGCTTCGCGAGCAAACACGGCGCGGGCGTCGAGCGCTGGCGGCAGCTGCGGCAGCAGTGGGTGGCGCGGTGCAGCGAGCTGGGGGAGTGGAGTGCCGGGCCGGCTTCCGGCACTGCTGCCGAAAAAGAGCGGGCCGTCGAACGGCTGGCCAGCGATGTGGCCAAGCGATGGTACAGCGACCGGCGCCGGCAGAGCAAGATGGCAGGGAGTCCGCATGTGGAGAGCCCGGAGAGCCCGGAGAGCCTGGAGAGCCTGGAGAGCCCCGGAACGCCGGTCCTCGCCGGCCAAGCGCCGAGCTCCGAAGACGACACCGATACAGAGGCCATGGACACGGTCGATATGCAGACACCGGACACCGCCTCCGACTTTGCGGCCTGGTCGTCGCCGATGTCGCCGCTCCTGGGGATGCCCGAAACACCGGTCATGGCGCAGTTTTCGCCGCTCCAGGGCACGCCCCAAGAACTGCCGCCCACGCCCATGTCGAGCCTCCACGAGCACTCGCTGTCGCACCTGCACCAGAACCAGCACCCACACCCGCATCGGCACCACCTACCGTCGCTCGTGCCGTCGACGCCGCTGCTGATCGAGGCCACGCCCATGTCTGTCCACAGCCTGCGGTCGCTCGACATGGAGGCGATGGAAGACATGTCGAGCATCCAGAGCATTCACAGCATGAGCCTGCAGGGCCTAAACGACATGAGCAGCATGAGCAGCATGAACGACATGAACGATATCAGCGACATCGACATCAACGCCAACGACATCAACGCCAACGACATCAACGTCAACGACATCAACGCCAACGTCAACGCCATGGAAGGCATCGGGTCGCTGCATCCCATGTCGCAGCTGCATCTCAACTTCCATCCGGGCCTCGAGGCATCTCTGCTGCCGCACCACCACCTGCTGCTGCCGCCTCCTGAACACTACGTCGCCTACGGTCCGCCGTTCTCAAGGCGCCAACAGCACCACCCCCAGCATTCCCACTCACACTTACACCCACATCCACAACCACACCCGCCGTCGCCCATCTCGCCCATCTCGCCCATCTCGCCCATCTCACCCATCCACCTGCTCCCCGGCCCGCTGCCGGCCATGCTGCCGCCGCCGCCGCCGCCGCCGCCGCTGCACTCAAATCCGCTGCCTCCGCTCTCGCACACCAACAACCGCATGGCCGTCTACTTCCGCTGCCACCCGGCCTCCGACTACCCGGTGGCGCCGCACCTGTGGATCGCCACCGTCGGCTGCCGGCCGTCGCTGGCCGAGCTGCTGGCCGTCGCCGCCAGCGAGTGTCCGGGCGCCGTGTGCCGGCAAATCCAGGGCATTTTCACGGAGCGTAATGCCGCGCGGCGAGAAGAGGCCAACGCGACCAACGCGACCAGCGACGCGAAGCGGACCCACGCCGCCGGAGGCGCCAGCGACCCCGGCGACAGGGACAACGGCGCCGCGGGCGGCGGCGCCACCAGCAGCGTCCCCGTGCAAATCGGCAGCGACGAGCACCTGGCGGCCTTTCTGAGCGGCATGGCGCCGGACGACTCGCCGACGTTTGTGGTGCAGCTGATGTGGGACACGGCCTAGTGGAGCCGGGGAGCGCCTGCCTGCAGGAGGGCGTGGCCCCTTCCGTTTTCATGCACGTCTTGCCTTTTGTTCCGTAGCTCAGCGCGCCTTCAGTATGTACGCCGTACGCGTACGTACATAGCATGACAGCCAACGATGGATGACAAAGGACTCTTGCTTTCTGAGTGCGGCGTAGACTGGTATGGAATCGCAGCTGAGCCATCGGTGGCGCAGCAGCGTGCGCTAATTCGGCCGAGCACAGCGAGTGGGTATTACGCGAGGAGACGCCTTGGCGATGCGAAGGACGCTGGCTATAAGACCGCCAGCTGCCTTGCCTCTCCGTCTGACATTCTGACGACGCCTGTCTCGTCCGCCTTTCCGCTGCCACCACGCCTCCCAATCATCCTCCCAATCATCCTCCCAATCATCCTTCAATCATCCTCACTTCGCCATCATGTGTTTCGGCTCCAAAAACGACGTCGACGCCTCCGAAATGGCGCCCCGTCCTGTCGCCCATCCGGCTGCGCCCAAGCCGAGCTCGTCGTCCGCGCCGCCTGCGGCCGCCTATGCGCCGCCTCCCGGGCCGCCGCCGTCGCACCGCGCGACCGACGACGACTTTGCCCCCCCGCCGGGGCCGCCGCCGTCCGGCAAACAGCCATTGCCCTCCGGCGACTACGACTATGCGCCGCCCGCCGGCCTGCCGCCGTCTCATGCTCGGCCCACGGACGACTACGCACCCCCTTCCGGGCCGCCGCCGTCGCGTTTCCAGAGCGCCGACGACTACGGCCCGCCCGCTGGCCCTCCGCCGGGCAAGGCGCCGCAGGACTGGGAGACGGCGGTGCCGGACACATCGCTGCTGCCGCCGCCGCCGGCCCTGTTTTCCGGCTGGGAGCGGTCGCCGGCCAACAACGCCACAGAAGACCAGGCCGAGGCCGGCGAGGCCTGGTGCCGCGAACACCCGCTGCACATGCCGCCCATGGACTTCCGCGGCGACGGCAGCGACAGCGACATCAACGCGGTGCTGCGGCGCGCCGTCGCGGCGCACCACACGGGCCTGGTCAAGCCGCCGTCGTTCCAGGGCGGGCTCACGTGTCTGCGGCCGGGCCTGTGGCGCGTGCGCACGCTGTCGACGAGCAGCCCGGACTCGTGCCTGCAGGGCTACCCGCCGGTGTACGCGCCGAGCCTGCACTCGCCGCTGCGGGGCGGCGGCAGCCACGGCGACCAGCCGTTCACGGCCTACTACGAGGTGCACGTGCTGGCGGACAGCCGCGCGGACGAGACCAGCCTGGCCCTCGGCTTTGTGGCGCTGCCGTACCCCGGCTTCCGGCTGCCCGGCTGGCACCGCGGCAGTCTCGGCGTGCACGGCGACGACGGCCACCGCTACATCAACGACACCTGGGGCGGCAAGTCGTTTACCGAGCCCTTCCGCCGCGGCGACACGTACGGCCTGGGCATGACCTTTGCCGCCGGCGCCGGCCACCACGGCATCGACGTGACCGTGTTCTTCACGCGCAACGGCCGCCGCGCCGGCGAGTGGAACCTGCACGAGGAGACCGACGCAGAGCAGGACCGCTCCGTCGAGGGGCTCGAGGGGCACCACGACCTCAGCATTGCCATCGGCACCTTTAGCCACGTCAGCTTCGAGGTGCGTCTGGCGCCGGAGCTGTGGGAGTACAAGCTGAAGTGAGGAGAGGGCAAGGACATAGGACACGGGGGAAGAAACATGGGCATGGTGAGGGTGAGGGCGAACGCGAGAGATTGCCAAGAGCATGTATGATAGAGAGGCACTGATTCATCATTCTATTCACGTTATCCCACAAGCCGCTTACACACTGCCCGACGCCGCCACAACCCCCTCGCACCGCCCACACAGCGCGTCCTCCTGCGCGGCCACATACCGCCAGCACCGCCCGCACTTGGCCTGCTGCGGCGGCAACACCGTCGCCGTGCACGTCCTGCCGCCCACGTCGAAAGCGGCCTCGTACTTCCACGCGGGGTCTCCGCCCGGCACTTTGTCTCCGCCCTCCGCCACGTCCATCACGTCCACGCTCGACACCACAAACATGGTGGCCAGCTCGTCGGCGAGGCCGTGCAGCAGTTCTGCCGCGTTCGCCTCTTTCGGCACCGCCAGCACCACCGAACACTGCAGCGACGATCCCATCACCTTGTCGTTCCGCGCGCGCTCCGACGCCGCCTTCACCGCCGCGTGCGCCGCCATCACCACCGGCATCGCACGCCGCAGCCGCGCCGCGTCCCCGGGCAGCCGCGCCGCGTCGACGACCGGCGCCGTGTACAGCTCCCGCAGGGGGTGCGTGGTGGAGCTGGTCCTGTCAGTATGTCCTACGCATATGCTTATGTAAGCCGGCATCTTTCTCTCACCTCGTCAGCCATGCCGGCGCATGGTCCCAGGCCTCCTCGACCAGCACCGGCGCCACCGGCGCCAGCATGCGTGTCAGGCCGAGGAAGATCGGCTCGAGCACGCCGCCCCCGTCCGCGCAGTACAGCCGGTCCTTGGCGGCCTCGAGGTAGAAGGCGGACAGGTCGTTGGCGAGCCAGTGGTTGAGGCTGGCGACGGCCTTGTAGAACTCAAAGCCATCGTAGGCCGCGCCCACCGCCGCCATGGCGTCGCGCAGCTGCAGCACGGCCATGTGGTCGAGGGCGGTCAGCGGCGCCGTGCGGGCGGACGCGTGCATCGACCCTAGCAGCATCTTGAGGATCGTGCGGTACTTGACCAGCATGGTGTGCGTGGCCTGAAGCACGGTCTGGCTCATGACCACGTCCCCGGTGTAGTCGCTGCTGGCCACCCACAGCCGAAGCGCGTCAGGGCCGAGAGCGTCGTAGGCGGGTGCTGTGGCTGCAATACCTGGAGTGGCTTCTGGGGCGGCCGCGCCCTTCTTCCGCCGGCTCTTGCTCTTCTTCAGCGGAGGCAGCAGCGTCCCGTCCATCACCTCGGCCCCGGTCACAATATTGCCCAGCGACTTGGACATCTTCTTGCCCTCGCCGTCCAGCATGAACCCGTGCGTCACGAGCGTCTTGAACGGCGCCAGCTGTGTCGCTGGGCCGGTCCCGGTGCCCAGGGCCGCCACCCGTGTCAGCAGACTCGACTGGAACCACCCCCGGTGCTGGTCGCTGCCCTCGAGGTACACATCCGCCTGCGCGTCGCTGCCGTGCATGCTCCAGCTGCTGCCGCTGTCAAACCACACGTCCATCGTGTCGGTCCCTCGCCGGAACCGCACCGGCCCCCCCCGGAGCGCCGCCGGGATCCACGCCGGCTCGTCCGCGGCGTCTGCCCACCACGCATCCGTCCCCCGCTCCTGCACGACGCCCAGAATGTGCGCCACCGTCGCCTCCGTCAGCACCACGCTGCCGTCGTCGCCGTGCAGCGCCGGGATGGGCACGCCCCATGCGCGCTGCCGCGAAATGCACCACTCGCTGCGGCCCATGACGAAGCTCTCCAGGCGGCTGCGGCCGGTCTCCGGCACGAACGCCACGGACGCCAAGCTCGCCACCGCCTCGTCCTTGATCGTTGCCACGTCCGCAAACCACTGCGCCGTCGCCCGCACAATCACCGGCTTCTTCGTCCGCCAGTCGTACGGGTACTTGTGCTTGTACCGCTGCGTCGCCAGCACGTCCGCGCCGAGCAGAGCCACCACCGCCGCCCCTCCGGCGCCTTGCACCGCCAGTCCGGCCAGCTTCTCGGGGGCGTCCGGATACGCCTCGGCCGTGAACCGGCCCTCCTCGTCGACGGGGGCCGGCGCCGCCAGTCCCAGCCCGACGCCGACCTCGTAGTCTTCGAAGCCGTGTCCCGGGGCCACGTGCACCAGCCCCGAGCCCGACGTGGCGGTCACAAAATCGGCGTGGATCACTGGCTGCGGCGCCGCGGCGTGTCCGCGCAGGCGGTTCGTGTACTGCAGGCCGAGCAGGTCGGCGCCGAGAAGACCGCGTGCGTGGACCACCAGCGGTGCCGGATCCGCGGCGTCGGCGCCCGCCGCACAGCAGTGCCCTTCCAGCGTCTCCAGGCACGCTTCGGCCACCACGAGGCGCTCGGGGCGGCCGCCGATCTGCACCAGGGCGTACGCCAGGTCGCGGTGCACGGCAATGGCCTCGTTGGCCGGCAGCGTCCAGGGCGTGGTGGTCCAGACGACGAGCGCGAGGGGGTGGCAGCCGAGGACGGCGCGCAGCGGCGCGGGCAGGCTGCGGCCGACGACGGAAAACTGGACAAAGGCCGCCGTGGAGACGTGCTGGTCGCTGTACTCGAGCTCCGCCTCGGCCAGCGCCGTCCGCGACGACGGCGACCAGTACACCGGCCGGTACTTGCGGTAGATCAGGCCCTTGCCCACGAGCTGCTGGAACAGCCGCAGCTGCCGCGCCTCGTAGTCCGCGTCCATCGTCGTCCAGCGGCCCGCCCAGTCCGCCATCACTCCGAAGCTGCGAAACTCCCGCATCTGCTCCGCGATCGTCCGCGTCGCCAGCTCCCGCGCCACCCGCCGCACCGCCACCGGCGACAGCGCCGCAAACCCGGCCGCCGCCGCATCGTTCTCCGCGTCCGTCTTGTTCGGCTGTGTCTTGGTTTTCGCGTGGTCGTTTGCTTTTGGGTCCGGCGCGGGGGTTGGGCCGTTTTTCGGCAGAGCGGCCCCCGCGGCGGCCAACGCCTTGAGCTCAATTGGCAGCCCGTGGCAGTCCCAGCCCGGCCGGTAGTGCACCCGCCGTCCCTGCTGCAGCTTCACGCGCAGGCTCATGTCCTTGAGGATCTTGTTGAGCGCATGGCCCACGTGCAGCTTGCCGTTCGCATACGGCGGTCCATCGTGCACCACAAAGGCGTCTTTGGCCGGCCGCTGCGTCTGCTGCTGCCACTTGTACAGCTCGTCCGTGCTACGCTGGAGGTATACCGCTCGGAACTCTGGCAAGGGCCGTGGACTGCAATCGTTAGCCGGTCCTTTTTTCCTCTGTGTGTCTCGAAGCGAGGGGATCGCAAAACAAAAAAAATCGGCACTCACGGAAAGGACGACTTAGGCAGCTTCAGCGTCGATGCCCAGGACTTTGACATCGCTGCTGCGGCCGCATACTGTGCAGCACAACAATTTCGCAAAAACCCGCCTCGACTCTACAATTGCAGTGCTGGTAGCCGCCAATGTCGCCGTTCGTGGGCTGTCTACGATTCGTTCTTTGCAGCTCTTTTTCCGTGCTCGCAAAGTAGTGGTGTGCCCCACTTTAACTCTGTCATCCACCCACGATAACGATAGTCAGCCACACCTCAAAGGCAGAAGCAGAAGCCCTCTTCGAGCTCGACCCTGACGTCGACGTCAACCTGCACGTTAAACACGCTGCTCGCCATGGCGCCCATACGCCGCTACCTGCGCATCACCAAGTACTCGGTGCTCGAGTGTCGCATCTACCTCGACAACCCAGGCCTCGCCCACTCTTGGCTGCTCAATCCGCGCGACCCTGTTTTGCCTCGTGTCATTGAGAGCGTGCGGCCTCTTGTGCTGCCGAAGCTGCTCGAAGAGCGCGAGCGCGCCAACAAAAAGGGCGCCAAGAACAAGGGAGCTATCCGGGACGTGTTGGTGGAGGGTGAGTGTACGAGCAGAGCTTGAGCACACATCGCGGCCCATGGCTAACCCCCTCCCTCTCCCCTCAGAGGACTTCGAGGTCGCCCTCTTCTTGACAGAAACAGAAACGCGCCACTCCCTCCTCTTCAAGCACCGCCGCGCACGCGACAAGACCCAGACCCGGCTCGTTTCCAACTCCAGCAAGCTTACCGGCGGCGCGCACGACGCACCCATCGACGTCGAAGACGCGGACCTACAAATCGAGCTCGCCGCTCCTGATCGCAGCGCGGACGACGGCGATGGCGATGAAGACGTCGTCCTCACTGCCTCCTCCATAGGACGGCACGCGGCATCGCCACCACCGCCCGCGCTCCTCCGCGAAGAGGACAGCGACGCCGAAGACGCCCTGGACCTGTCCAAGATCCCCGATTTCAGCGCCACACGCCGCTCCAAGCGGAAACGGCCCACACAGGACGTGACCCAGATCGCCGACAGCGAGGACGAGGAGGGCGAGGATGGCGAGGATGGGGCGGCCCATGGCGACGACGACCAAGCGTCTCTTTTCTCCGGCAGCAGCCAGCAAGACAGCAACGATGCCCCTACGGACGCCGCCGCCGCACCCATCCCGGCCTACGCCGACGAGACCGACAGCAAAAACAAGAAGAAGCTCCGCATGGACGTCAGCTACGAGGGCTTTGCCCTCTACGGGCGTGTGCTCTGTCTGGTCGTGAAGCGGCGCACGCGCACCACCGGCGGCAGCAGCAACAGTGCTTCGTGGATGGGCGGCACCGGTGCGGCGTCTTCCTCGTCGGCAGCGACCACGGGCAAGGCCAAGGGTCGCGCATCCGGGCAGTCTGGTGCCGGCGCGGCCATCATGGAGAACTGGATTGCATCTACACAGGCGCCCCAGGGTATGGCCGACGACGAGGGGGGAGAGGCAGAGGGAGAGTCACAGGCAGATGCCGACTGAAAGGCAACCGAAGGCTATCCGAATTCGGCGATCGCAAAAACGATGGCATCACAGATGCAACGCAACGCCCCGAGACTACATCCAGGCATCTAGGCATTCAGGCATCTAGTCCTCCTGACGTTCAATCTTCCAGGCACCCAGGCGTCGACCCAACAACACTAACCGTTGGGGGTCAGTGCGGGTCCGTCGTAGCCAGGGTTCTGGTACTGGGGTGAACATGTGATGTGTTGTGAGAATAGGTAGACGTCATCCGTCGGCTTGCCACGGTGGCCGACGGATCACCTTTCTCCCACCGCGTCGAAAACGGAGAGACCGGCTCCATTTGGCTGAGTGGTTGTACGCAAATATGGAGAAGCGGCGGTCCATTTTGCGGTGAGAGGTTTCTACGGGTGCTCGTACACTACGGGAAAGGGGTGCAGCCGGGGAGAATGAAAATACATACGTGTTTTGTACGTGTATGTACAAAGTACGCAAAGGGGCACTCTGGCTTTGATTGCGTCCCGTTCCAGAAGCCAAAGCAGTGCGGATGGCAATTACACGCACAAGCGAAGGAGTTGAAAAATTGGGCACAGCACGAAGAATACAGTTTAGACTGGAGCAAACGGGCGACAGCGCGGGACAATCTGAAACTAGGATCATATGGTGGGTTGGGATGGGCCAAAACTACTACACTACATATACATGGACATACAGACGACGTAGTGCACGTACCGCAGCCGAAAGGCAAATTAGTCTGAAAAAATCTGCAGCAAATGCAACTGCCCTACGAGGAATGCCAGAGGTGCATGAGCAGAAAAAAGGGGCCAATATAACGGGTGCCCGCATACCAGGACACTGAGAGAACACATTACTTGGCATGCATGCAGGTTAGATTTAGAGGCACACGGACGTGCTACTGCAGGTACCAGCCCCGAGAAAACGGAGATTCAGGAGGTGGCAAATGAAAGAGATGTCGAAGCCAGCACCTGCGGCGTGGCAACGAGACGTCGACGAAAGTCGATCCCCAGCCTGTCCATGACGACAGAAACGGAGGACAGCAGGACAGAAAAACGGCAGACAAGAGCCGATGCCACCACACCGGACACACGGTCGCCACTAGCTCTTGTGATGGGAGAGCGGAATCACATCCCCCTTCCCCAATCAAGCATAGAGGCGTCTTTTTTTCGTCTTCTCTCGTGCTTCCTTTTGTGATGGCTTCTCCTTCTCGTCCGGGGGGCTTGTCGGTTCCCTCGGCGCTTCTTGTCGTCGAAGCATGTTTTTTCCCTGTGCGTGCGACCGCTAGCACACCGTATTTCCAAGCAGGAGGGAGAAAAAAGTTTTTCCCAGGCCACTACCCCTGGCTGGTAGGAAATCACGAGGACCAGGATTGGCTGCATTGGGATGGTTCCCACTCGGTCCTCGGCCGTTGGGACCAGCGTGGGACTCCAGAAATGACGCTGGCGTGGCCAGACTGCTGGGAACAGGTTCCCTGTACGACTCCTTATTCCCCATAGTCGTTATTATACTATGCAAGAGCAAGAAAGAAGAGTGCAGTACTCCGTCATACGCCCTTTCTCAATGCATGTGCGGAGTCCTGTAGCACGTTCTAGAAGACGCTTTATTTAGTCTGCCTGCGAGCAGAGTGAATACGACTCCGTTTGACGGCCATATTCCATCGTCGAGCACATCCCAAACACGCGCAGGGACAACAGAGAAAACACTAAACCGGAGACCTGCTGGCAATATTTTTTTCTTGGCCAGCACTAAAAGCTGACCTTTCCCAAAAGAAACAGGTCAAGCATGGGTCAGGGGGTCCCCTTGCTTTCCACGTGGAAAGAAACGGGGACCGGGCACATTGGCCCAGCGTGCCCTTTTTTCTTTTGGTCTTTTTTTGCTTTTCGGGAGCCGGCGTCACGGTAGTCGTCATGGTAATTTTACAACCCCGGAGATGCGGCACGCGCTGTTTTGGTGTGCGTGTGGTGTCTTTTTTTGTTTCTCCTGGTTTTCTTGGCTTTCTTGTTTTTCTTGTTTTGTTTCTCTTTCGTCTACGAATACGAGTGGTTAGGCCGTTTTCTTTTGTCTGTCTCTCGTGGCGCCCGAAGAGGGGGCCGGTGCCTGGCACCGTTCGTTGTCGGTTTGCCCCTGGTGGGCGCTGGCGCAAACAGCCACTTTTCATTCGCCCAGTTCCGCTGGTGCCAGGCGGTGTACGCCGGAACAAGCTACGAGCTGCGAGCACTGGCACTAACGCCCCAGAACGCAGAAGATACCGGGCCGCCTGCCACATTGGCTCTCTCGCTCAGCCTGGTGGCTGTTTTGGCTTGGGTCTGGACTGCATGTCAGACGTCTGTCGCATGGCGCGCCCGTACACAAGGAAATGACACTACTGCATGCTCCGTAGCCGTGCATGCTTTATTGATGGGCAGGTTGGTGAATGGCCCGACTGGCTGGGCAACTGCGTGTTGCGGCCGCTTCACAATGAGAAAGAGGCAAAGGACGAGTACTCCGTCCACAAAGGCGAGAATGCAACAAGATGTAAAACAACTAGTTGTGGCTGCCCGGACATGACCGAGCTGAGCTCCGTGGGCTCCATCTGGAGAGGCGACTCTGCACGTTACGTCGAATGGCGGCTGACGGTTCCTTTGTTAGGGCCGTTTCTGTTGGTCAATGGCTCAGGCTGATTTGGACTCGTCGTTCCGGCGTGCTCCAGGTTTTTCACGACTGCTCGTAGCCCCTGGCAAGTGAGACATCCAAAACCACACCACCTCTATGACGGAGTGCGAGGAGACACGCGAGCCAAGCTAGAATGTCTCCGCTGTTGTTCCGCTTTGTGTAGTCGTACTCGTGCCCACGCCCAAGCACGGAAGTATTGTGGCCGCGCTGCCATTCATTCTGTCGGCAGTTGGCCATTCGCGTGTTCCGAAATGAATCATATTCCAGCCGCTCAAAACGGGGACCTGTAAATGAAGGGGCACGCTCAGAACCGGCGAGAATGTGTACATACTCGTACGAATATGATGGTCTTGGATCGGAACGCCAGAACTGCGAGCACAGCTCGTTTCCTGCTCGCTGTCCGATGCCCATCCCGTTACCGACAGAGAGGCTGCGAGAGACTGTCTGGCTGGTTTCCCCACACAAGACTCAGTCGGAAGACGAGCTCGCCAAAGCGCCCAGGTGACTTGGTCACAAGGCCAGCGCTGCGACAGAAAAGGCAGGCGGATCAGGAAGTGCGACTCACGTTTCCTCAGCTGGACAGGGGTGCTAGTTCGAGCCGTTGATGCGCGGCCGTTTGCTATGACGGCGTTTATTACGAGTCCGCGGGCTTTTAGTGCTCGCAAGGGAGCCGCTCCGCACGCTCCGCGAGAGCGCAGCGAACAGCAAACAGCAAACAGTAGACAACAGACAGCAGACAGCAAACAGAGACACAGCGCTACGCAGGCGCTGGACTGCGTGATGGGTGCTCTTTCTAAACAGCGATCGACAGGTCCGGTCTGCCTTGGCGCGTCCGCCACGAGAAAAGAGGTTTTGGCTCGCAGAGGTACGCGAGCTTGCAACGACCATCTGGGGCACTACTGCGTAGTCCTCCCTTCCGTCGGACGAGCCGTATCTGTTTGACTTTGACGCAGCGGGCTGAGGCCCAACAACTGGCCGCTGGGCCGGAGTGTGGCCGTTCGAATTGGAGGCGCCATAGGTTGCTCTGTACGCGACCACTGCCATTCTTAGACACACCTGCCTCGTACTCCACTGTTCTGCCGTCTGTCTTATCTCTTCGGGCCTATGCATGCACTCGTACGGAGCACTCGTACGATACGTACGGAGAACGAGAGTCAGCCTCAAATCTCGAGAGTCCAGATCGCAGTCCTTGCGCAACGGCACAAAGGCGGCAACGTCTCGCCTGGAAGGCCAACGCTCGGACAGTTTGGCGGGCGTCTCGCCCAATTTCGAGGCCTGCTGCGACTATGTATGTTTTCCAGGCCTACGACGTACTGCGACTGTGTCGGCGGAGTCTCCCGGGGCGCATAGAGAATACACCGTTTGGGCGTGAGTACGTGCCCAGGCGCGACAGGAAACAAACCACGCCCGAGAAGTCTGGCACAAGCGCTGCCATGGCGGCTCACCGCCGAGCTGTGCCTCTATCGGCTACTGCCTGTTCCGCTCCTGCTGACCTGCGGCTTACCGTGCTATTTTTGACGACGTAAGCTGTACTCGTACATAGTCGCAAGTACTTGGACGGCGTCGTTGCTAGTTGACTAGGCCGACCACATGGCCTCCCGCCGTTCCCGCGTTCTCACTCTCCCCGCGTCCCTCCTCTGCTCCCGCGCCGCCAGTCTGTTGTCGTGAAGCCCAACAACAGGCCGCTGGCCCCCGGGTCGGGGCAGCAGACCGCTGGTCGGCATGTTTGCCTACGCGCCGCACACGCAGCATCCTTGTTCTTAACTGGGTATGCTCGTGCGAGAACACGCCCTGCATATTGCGGTCTATTACCAGATGTACTCTCGGCCGGGATGGCAGAATCACCGTGTGCGAGCACGACACCCTGTTTGGATACGACGAGCGTCGTGTACCTCGTGGCCAAAATAGAAGACACAACAGCGCTCTGTTCGAGTAAGCGCCTTGGCCCTGGCAGTGCATCCTAGCTCAGCCGAGGCGCTGATGGACGCTCTCGTTTTGGACGTGCCGTTTCGCTGTCTTCTGTCCGTATTGCATGCAGCCATCTCCGTCCGTGCGGGACGCTGCGTCCGTTGTTTCGGTCCCGAACGGTGCTTGGAATGGGCGCCCAGGCGCATGCCACCAAGAGTCGCATCGTGCTCCGTATGCTCGTTTCACGTACACGTATGTACATTGTCGACTTCGCTGGCTGCTCGATGCCGTTAGCAGAGCGACAACGGCTGCCCGTCGGAGCCTCTACGGAGGTCGGCTGTGACTCACCAAGGAGCGCAAAAGAACGGTGAGCACATCCGGGACGAGAAAACGAAGCAGCAAGGACGACGCAGGAGCACATAGGCGACGAGACCCCCGGCCAGGGTTACATCAATGCACCCTCCAGAATACCACCCAGGCAGGACATGCCCACCCCAACGGAGGCTGTACGGCGGCTTTGTGGCCCTATGACGCCTGTTGGAGAGACTACTCGCCAACTAGTCGCGCCGTCGTGCCTGCGTGCGGCGCACTACGTCTGACTGGCAAGATGCCTGGGCCCGAATGAGCGCATAGCACAGGCTTAGCGTCGGTGCCCAGCAGCCACCACAGCAGGCAGGGCTGCATGCGAACCTGTCGATTTCGTGCCGCCCGCGCATCCTGATACGGCAGTGAAGAGGGGTTTGTTGCCTGCGCAGTCGGTCAAAGTGAGGACGTGAAGCAGGCGTACTCCGAAGCCATAGACGATGTACCTACACCTCCACGAATAATCGCTTGCACATACGGAATCCTCCACGAATAATCACTTGCACATACCGAATAATCGCTTGCACATAGATGCCCAATGTCGGCCACCGAAGCAAGCACTCCGGTCACCGCTCGGCATGACCGGCCTGCCCACTTGGGACTGCCAACTTTTCCCGTCCCAACTCCGCCGTGTGGGGTGGCTCTGACTCGTCTCTACACCGTATTTTGCTTCACCTTGTCTTGGTACTTTCTTTTTGCGTCTTCAGCCATACTCCGTAGGCTCAGCTTTGGTCTTGACGGGCATCCAGTCCGCCCTTGGTTTCCTTTTTCACACGGTCCAGACCACGCGTGTCGGACGAGTGTGCGACAGGAAGGAAATCAATATTGCTACGTATCCCCCGAGCCAGGGTCCCAGCGCCATTCTCTCCTCGTAGTTATGCACGAATCCCAAACGGGCGCAAACCTGCACGCACAAACACGGTTCTGGCTGGGCTGAATCGGCGCCTCCCCGCCGCCGCCGCCACAATTTTATGTGATTTTGATGAGGTGGTGGACCGGTGGATGATGGCTGATGGAGGGCTAGGGTGCATTTCCGGCCCTCTGATTTGCTGGGTAACGAGCTGCACGTCCTCCTTTGTCTCTCGTCCTTTTCTTTTCTGGTGATTTAACGTTTTAAGTGTTTTCCCTTCCGGCTCGCCCTGCATGCCTTTGGGTGCCAGAAACCCACCCACGTCCGCAGCGTCGGTGTTCCTAGCCGCATCCAGCAGTAGTGCATTTGGGCTCACAACAATACGGTACACATGCTTTGCATGCCAGCAAAAGCAATATGGTCAGTATACGAGGATACGGAGTACATGTGTAGTGACGGAACTCTGATTACTCGCATCCCTGAGACTGAGTAATACATACGCAGTACGTCCTCAAGCCACATTCCTCCGCTCCGCACGAGAACGGTATACGGCGTGTTCTTTTATGCCGCCCTGCACTGTCTCTCCCACAGCCCATTTTATCGCGTTTTGTGGTTTTGTCCTGTCAGATCATGGCCCGGATACGGAGGGGAACGCAACAAAAGGCCACATGACTGCTTCCGGAATGGACCGGCGCAGGTTTGATCATTCCGACAACAAGGCAAACGAGCGGACACCACCATTCCACAGCTGCCGAGTTAGGCACCAAGCACGCCGGCACTCCTAGAGGGGCAATCCTTCTGACCGTGCCATCGTCAGACCCCATACTCCGTACGAATAGTAACTCGTAGTTGTAGCCATGCCTTCTCGTAGTGTAGACTCTTTCCTTCTACTAAGTATGGGGCCGATGCTCACCGTACTTTCTAGCTCGTATTTCACCCGGGCTCGTATTCTCAGCGTTGGGATCTATTTCTAGCAGCATTTTGGGCTGGGTGCAAGCATTGGCATCCATGCTACGTGTAGTAGTGACGGTTGGATAGTTACTACGCATGGGCTTCACCTCGGAGATCAGTGAAATAGCAGGAAACAGCCAGTCTTGGCCCACATGCCTTCCCTGGAACGGCATCTCGTTTGACGCTAGAAGCCCTGGAGAAGGCCCTAAGAAGAACACGCCTGCACTTAATATTGCAGAGGCCATGTCATTCTGGCTGGCAGATTGCCTGTGGGGCAGGCGGGCCACAAACGGCGAGGCGCTGGACGGGCAGGCGGGCAGCCACCTATAATTATGTACAGGCGCTTTTTAGGGGCGTTTTCAGGAGGCCCCTTTGTGGTGCCAGCGGACACATCGCCCTGGGAGACTCTACAAACCACTAGAGGGGTACAACCGCCATGTATTGCTGCAGCCTAGAGCAGCCTAAGAAAATTTGAATGAATGGGAAATTGGGGACCACATAGAGCCCCAGGCCTCCCCTGGCTCTGCAAGTACCGCCTGCGGCGGCCACTGCGGGCGAATACCTGAGGCGAAATTTCTGCCTGCTGGGCTCATTAAAGATCAATAAAACCAATGCAATGCGCCCCAACTGTTGAGAAATTCGACCAGAGCGTGCACAACCATGCACCATGACCATGCTCCATGCACGCCGCAGAATAAGCCGAGCGTGACGAATGACAAATGCGACGAGGTAGCCAGGTCTCGCATCCTCGTACGTCGACGGGACACCATTAGCGAGCATCTCCTCGAGAAGGCGTGCGGCGTTGCTAAAGCTCCGTTTCAAAACGGTGGCTGCCGCAAAACGGTGTCCGACAAATGCGGTGAAGCCCATGACGCCCACCCACCCCTGCCCCTTGTTCTTCCCTTCTCCCTTGTTTCCACCTGGGCCCACCCTCCTTCTGTCAGACCCATGTCCCACTGTAGCCGAATCCATGTCGGCGCAGTCATCCAGCGCCCAAACTGCGTAATCCACCAGGTCGTGCGGCGCTCCGAGGGTCACTCGTGTTCACACGACTCCACTCCCAACTCCCGTCCCATCTAAGTGCTCTTTCCGCCCAAAGGTCATCTCGAAACGGCCGATCTTAGCTTGTCGCTATTTTTTAATGATTAATACCATTTCACGGCTTTGTCTGCCAGGTTTCCTCTCTCTGCCTCCTCCTCCTCCTCCATATAAGTTCAGCCCATCCTCCTCCACCCCCTCCTCGTCCTCTCGATCTGGTCTTCTTTTTTTCCCTCCACATCTCACAACAAACACAAACGCACCAAAGCCACTTTCACCAAGCTTCACTTACACCAGCTTGCCCTCTTACTCTCTTCTCTTGCTTCGCATCTGACACCTCTGTCTCCTACCTCACAACAACACCTTCGCAATGGCGTCCACACAATTCCACCTTCCGGAGCAGCGCCCATCTCAGCTGCCGCCCTGCCCGGGTCCCCCGCCGAGTCGCCCGCTGCCGCCAGTGCCCAAACGCGGTTAAGCAGCAACGCGGAAGAGCTTGCTCTCTTCTACTGCGCTCTCAACGGGCCATCTCCAACGGCCTCCTGGCGAACCACCACCTCACTCGCAGCTCTCTGCAGTCCGACCCTGCGGGGCACCTCAGTCCGAACCACGGCACAAATCCACTCGTCACATATTGGCCCGGAGACCTACTCTTGGGGTAGGACACAGCCAGTTCCAGCCAACATCAATCTCACCGACGAACTCTCGGCGCTGCTGCCTGCTCGACTATGCCTTGACGCAGCAGAGCAGGCACCAATATCCTCCGGACTTGGAGCCTGTATCACCACCTGCTCGCAAGATCCAAGACAGCCTCTAATAAGGCACCTGTCCCGGTGCCATCTCTTCCTCTCCCCCCTTCGGCAACGCCACTCAACCGCCGACTGCTACTGCCGCCTCCTTCTCGTGAGCCGGCTCTCGGGAAGACAACGGCAACTTTCTTTTTTTACTTCTCTTCCTTCTGCAACAGTTTGCTCCTTTTCTTTATCGACCTTCACAACACCGCTGTACTATTATTACCACCTACCTACAATCACTCTTTTAATCATGGCCCTTTTACAACTGTACTTCCCGTTTTAGTCATCTCTTACACTATCGTTTGGTTGCTTCTGGGAAAGCGAGAATCATGTCTTTGATTTACTGATGACTTTTGGATCCCCCCCTGCTGCATGTCTTTGTTTTTTGTTTTTGCTTTTTTGTGTCTGCCCTGTGTCTTGTCTTGCCTACTGTGCATAGACAGACTTGCAAGAGCGGCATAACCACTGGGTCTTATTAGAAAGGGAGGGAACTTGACGCACACAAAGAGGAAAGGGGGCCTTTTACTCGTTTTGGTTTTTGTGTGTTTTGTGTATAATTAGAGCATGGGTCACGGCGTCGTCTGAAGAAACATGTTACATCGTCGCCGATACCCCTTTATTTGCCTGGAAGAGATTCTTGTTTTGCCTACATTCTTTGACCTTGAAAATGAACCTGCCCACTCGTGATGTTTTGATGTCATGATGCGTGTCTTGGGAGCTGGAAGGGGACGCAAATCTAGCTTGTCCGGACATCAGAACTTGCACAAGCCCGGCCACATCTACCATTGCGGCCTCGTGTATGGGCAGCGATGCGAACCTGGCCGGCGTCATAGATCACGATTTGTCTCGGCTGCGGGAGCAAGTAGGGCTCAACCCGGCGTATACAACGTAACTACAAGAACTCACACATGCTGTAGGTGAGACCAGCGCGACATCATTGTGGCAATGACGGGCCTCCGGAGGAGGCAGACGCTTCTGTGCCAACGGACCAGCTTCCTGGAAGGAACCGAGCCGAGCACTGTCATATCAGACAAATCACAGGTCCCAGCCAGACACAAAATTAGAAAACAGGCCACTCTACTCCATATCACACCGTGGTCAGAAGAGAGGGCGGTGAGCCAGCCCATCATCTGCGGCACTTGGCGCCACGGCTCATGTGTCTGCCTATTCCTACTGTTTCTCCGCTCGAGTCCTAGGCTTCACATACATACTCCGTACAGATTTCTCCTCTGCCTACAGTGAGCTAGCCCATCTACACCAACCACGGCTACAAATGAATGATCCTTTTTTGATCTGGATCGCCCTCTGATCCACATCCCGGTGTTGTGTTGGGCTGCGCTTCCTTCCTTCCCACACGGCACACGGAACTCGGGGCACGGAGAATATTCATATATTATACATAATACATCATACATTGATCACTGCATATTGGTTTTTTGTTTGTGGCTGTCCGCTGCGCCACTTATAAGCAGGCAGGCCATTCAGGCAGTCATCCCAGGAGTAAGGTCCTCGTCTCACACAAAGTCGCCCTGGCGGCAGTTTCGTTCCGGCCAAGAATGAGAACGGGAGATGAGGGGGCCAACTCCCAGCTCCCGGATGAGAAAATGGGTAGGAGAGACAACATATGCCATGTCCGGTACTGTTGGGCAAATTCATTTTACAGGGTGCCACCAGTCATAAACCCGTCTGTCGAAAGACAGAGTATCACTTTGATGCCTTTGGGGGAGGAGAGGGTGTATCAGTATCCGTACCCGCTCTCGCTTCTCGCTTCCCGCCATGAACCCACTCCAGCCTGCCTATCTGACACACCATGTTAGACATGGTATTATGAAGTGGGGGAAGAGGAGCTCGTCATCTATGCTGTAGTTATGAGTAGTTGCTGTGTAGGATATCATAGCTCTGTTTTTTTTTATATTTTTCATTATGTTACTTCTAATTTATTTCATATTTTTCATTTCACGATCCGGCGGTATTTTGGGACAAGAAACAAAGGTGCAGCCACTCCCGTCCACGCCGCCCAAAGGATTTCCGATGCAATAAGGCGTGCCGTCCAGCCCGCGTGTGCTCCGTCCACGTATGCAGTCTTACGACATCCGGGTTGGCCATTTTTGGGGGCTATGAGGCATCCTTCCCGTTTCTTTACTCACATGGATATTCCGCTTATAGGGTTTGTCTTTTTTTGGAGCACAGTTACAAGGACTCGTAGATCTATCGGTCTCAACTGATTTCTTCCCCCTTCCCTTCCCTGCTATCCTATTTTCTGCGACAAAACACCGACAAAACATAGTGCAAGTCTTGTCAGAGCTCCTTTGGCTAGGCATGCATTGTTGCTTTTTTTCTACTTAGCACAGGAGCTCGTACAAGTCTGGTCTAATGGCTATTTTCTATGATGTCAGGATACTGGATCCTCCAAATTAGTGTGGCCGCTCCCGCTTCGCAACGGGCAAAGTCATGAATATTGTAGATCCGCAGGGCTAGTGGCCAACCAGCCCAAGCCCCCAACGCCCAGAAAGTGTGCCTGTTTCCCCTCATTTTGTGGTCTTGCCAGCTTCTCCTTATCTCCCCCATCGGAGTAACAGCTGCATCATCGACTTACTGTGCCTCGCTCCCGCTTTCGTTTGCGTGGCACACCGTACTTTTGTCAATTTTCTAATTTAAATTTCTTTGGCGCATGTCCCACGTATCCCCCCCCCCCCCCCCC
>LLKO01000004.1:0-40132 GCA_001513895.1 Graphilbum fragrans | reverse complement strand
CCCCCCTTTCGATAAGTCTAAGCCTTTATTATTGCCTGCATCGACGACCGTTTCGACTCGCCGGTTCCGTTTTGCTATTTCCCTCCGTCTCTTGCGGCCTTCCTTTCTCCATTTCGTTTCCCTGTTTCGGTAGCCCTCCACTACGAAGATAGCCTTCTCTTGCACGTAAGGCCTCAGCGTATCTCCGGACACTTTGATCCGACCGGTCAGAGGCCAGTTTATGATCCGTACACTCGTCCGTCTTGAGGACAGCGTGGGCTGCCTTGGACGAAGAGCTTGCTGTTTCCTCGCAACTATGGGCTGATACGGCTTGGACAACACAAGCACCCTGCTCGTTTTCGCCGCCCGGCAGGCTCGGGTCATTCGTTGTTGAGTGGAGAAAACACACCATGGAGAGGAAGTGTCATATATCACCAGCCAACCGTATGACCGCGAGGCACGGCAAAAAGGAACGAGTGGAACGCCGGACATGAAGAGTTACGTGCAAGAACAATTGTGCGCCGTACGAATGTACTCGTACTCGTACTTAAACTCATACATGTATTCGAATACAGGTCCTACAAAAGGAACGCCATTTACACAGAAAGTACGACTACGAGTACGAGTACAAGCATTAGAGACGATCGATATTCCGGCAACTATGTACTACTAAATTGCTAGGAGTACTAACACTACTCGAGCTCAGCCACCCTTTTGGTGCGCACTTCGTTGCCTGGGCAGCTACACTTGTACGAGGACTCGTACAAGGACTCGTAGTTCCGCAATATCCCGTGCCCCTGTAGCAACTGTCATGGCCTTTCTCCAGCTGACCACAATAATTTCCCACTCTTGTGCAAATGATGATAAGTGTCCCACGTGCACGACAGGGTATTTCATGCTGCCCATTGCATCACGGACCACTCGACCCCGTACTTTCTACCCCAAAAAGGCACCCTGTGCGCATAGAAATGGGATGGAACATCCCATGTTGGAAGAGGTTTGGGCATCCCGGAAATAAAACGATGGCCTCTACATAGGGTCGCAGCAAAGAGTAAAAATATGTAACCGCGGGACACTGTTACGTACGAGCATGAGGAAATGTGTACAGGTGCAGTGAATGAATTCCATCCCCCTGGTC
Source organism: Graphilbum fragrans (assembly GCA_001513895.1). NCBI lineage: Eukaryota > Fungi > Ascomycota > Sordariomycetes > Ophiostomatales > Ophiostomataceae > Graphilbum > Graphilbum fragrans. The sequence goes on along the minus strand of LLKO01000004.1, from coordinate 39,015 downwards.
ATTGTGAAACTGGCGCAACAAGGTCACAGGCATTCAACAAAAACACCGCGTTACAAATGACGAAAGCTGTTGTCTCCGCTGGGCTAATTAAACTGTCGAATTAGTGGTTGGCGTACCTGAAACGATGTAGCTTGAGGTCCGGAGTGCAGCACCCATATCGTCAATGCTTATCTTTATCGTCACGTGGAGATAACGATTACTTCATCCCCACCAACGGCGGCTCCAATGAAGCCCAATATCGACAACGATTCTGTCGATGACTGCGATGGCGACGAGCACATAGAAGGAGATGCATACGTGACCAAGGCTGCCATTCCGAAAATTGCGCCTGATGACGCTTGAACTTCACGTATGGGGCCAGGCCAAAGGCCTGGCGTCCATAGACCCGGATTGTTTGGCCGCGGCGGCGTATTTTTCGCTGGCGGTTCCTGAAGGCGGCTGGACTTTGGTGGCTACCAGTCCGTCTGCACTGCCGCGTAAGTGTCGATCTGCTAATTGCGCATTTGAAGTCACTGCTTGGCTAACGTATACGACAAACAGACCCGCTGCCAGCACTGCGGGATAGGCGGACGCAGCGTTGGGTGGCCACCGGCTTCGATCCGATCGTGGAATATCTCCGAAGCAAGTCTGCGTCGGTCCAATCTGATACGGCGGCGTCCACACCACTGGCTGCGATCAAAGACCTGGATGCCAACCTGACGGAAGTGCAGAGGGCCGACTCCACAGCGTACTCGGCCTTTCTGCGGGCGGAAGCCGGCCCGCTGGTGGCGCTCTCGCTCTATGTGTCCTCAGCCAACTGGGCCGCCACCACGCGGCCAGCCTACAGCGACATTTTGCCGTTTCCTCTCACATGGATCGAGCCGCCAGCCGTACGGGACATGCACGCAGCCAGGGCGGCCCATCTTGGCTTCTCGAGCCTCGACACAGACGAAGACGCTGCCGAGCGGGAGGCGTCGTCCTTTTCCACGGCGCTCCACGCGTTTCCCGATCGTCTTCGCGCCGTGGCGGCACCAGCAAGGCGCGCCCCGGAAGCAGCAGCAGGAGAAGTCGGGGGCGCAGGCGCAGGAGCGGCTGCGATGACCAGCGGGCTCGCGGCAGTCAAGGCCCTCACAGTGTCGAGTGCGCTGACGCCAGAGGCCAAAGCGCACATTCGTCTTGACGAGGCGACACGGACCTGTCTGTCTGTTCTCGCCAAGCGCAAGGGAAGCAAGCAGCTGTTCCTGCGGATGGATGAGGAGGAGGAGGAGGGCGGGAAGCGCGACGCCGTAAAAACGCTGCGGCCAACCTCTCTGGACTGCCTCGCGTTTGGGTATCTGGCGCTCATGACGGTGCCGGAGGTGCCGCGGCCGTTTTTGCGGGACTCGCTGCAGCGGCACTTCCCTGGGCTAGCTGTGTTTGTCAAAGACATGCAGCGGACATGCTTTGGGAGCGACAGGGGGGACTGCGTGGAGAAGCAGCTGCCGTGGCAGAAAGAGCCGGCTCCAATGGCGTCTCTCCTCACCATCACAAGAACGCCGCAGCCAGTACAGCCATCACCGACAGCGACAGTGCGCTATTTGAACCCGCTCTGGCTGCGGACGATCCACGGTATCATCCACAGCGTGCCTGGCCTCAGCGGAGAGTGGCTAGTGTGGCTGTGGCGGCGCGTGCGGGTGGAGGACGACGAGGCCGATGGCAGCGTCGAAGACGGCATTGTGCGTCTCTGGAAGCAGGATGTGCAGGCAGCGAGCCGGCGACGGCTCATTACTGTGTGTGCCACGCTGTCTGGGCTGGCGATTGCTTCTGGCTTGCTGGTTGGGTACCAAAGGCTGCCGGCATTTGGGTCGCCGCTCGTCATCTATAAGCGAGCACCGCGGGCGATTGCTGGTCTGGGGGCAGCAGGCGCCTTCTTAGGAGCTCTGTGATGGATGTGACATACGAATTGCAGCCCAAGTACCTGGTGTCTATGTGTAATGATAATAACAAAAAAAGGGAGGAGCTTTGCATTGGGAGTTGCTGGTCACGGCTTGTCTAACGATTGTTGAGTTCGCATCTTTTTTATTTGCTTTTTTATTATTTTTGGCCATATTAGGGGACGAAAAGCAGCCCGACATGCCTATATATATGTATATGCTTCATGAATCTACACTCTTCCTTCTTTTTATGATTACACGTATGGCACATGGAATTCCCAAAACCATTGGATAATGTACAGTTTGCCAACCGAAAGTCATGGCCAGAGGACGCTATCTTCGAGGCTATTGTCTTTGTACATTCTCGGTGTGCGTCTATATCTGGCGGATGTCCTTGCCGGCCATCTCTGGGCGGTCGAGCTCCCACTCGTCGCGGAGGACGGCAAAGGTGAGGTCGGAGACCAGCAGGCTCTGACCCAGGCTCCAGACGAGGGTGATGGCGTAGAAGAAGTTGGCGTTGCCGCTGCCGGCGTAGATCCATAAATGGTAAAAAGCCGGGCCGAGAAAGGTGGCGTACATGATGGTGGCGGCAATGACAAAGGTGTAGCGCATGAGGGGGAAGACGTGGCGGAAGAGGGGGACGAGGGCGAGGAAGAGCGAGGTGTCGCTGATGCTGGGGTAGGGCTTGAAGATGGCGAAGATGCCGGTCAGCAGAGTCAGGACGACGAGGGGCTGCTTGCGGAGGCGAATGGAGAGGCCGCCGACGTAGCTGGAGAGGTGCAGCCAGAAGACGGCGACGAAAAAGGCGCGGAAGGAGTCGAACATCTCGATGAAAAAGTACCACCAGAGGCCGACGTTGGGCATCAGGTCGGACAGGGTGAGCTGGACGCCGTAGGTCGAGGCGAGGAACTCCCAGGAGCCGCCGGTCAGGAAGAAGGACATGGCAAGCAGGGCGAGCAGACAGGCAGCGGCAACAAGGGTATAGACAGCGGCAAAAGGAAGCGCCGAGGCAAAGCGAGGCAGGCGGCTGGATGGCGAGAGCCTCTGGCGGTCGAAGGCGAGCAGGACGAGGGGGAGGAGCAGCAGGAGGGGGTACATGGAGAGATAGGCGGCAAAGGAGAGCGAGACCATGGCACCGAGCGGCGCGCCGGCAATGGCCTTGGCGATGGCGTGCAGGATGGCGCAGGTCGAGAAGACGGCGGTGGAGCGGCCGATGCAGGTGGCAATGGTCAGCGGGTTGAAGAGGAAGAGGGCGGCGACGACGAGGCCGGACCAGCGTTTTTCGCGGCGGGGCGACTGGAAGCGGGCGGCGGCGCCGGCCTCGCCGGACTCGGCAATGCGGAAGAGGGCGTGGGCGCTCAGCAGGTCGACGGCGATGTAGAGCAGGTAGGTGAAGACGGGCAGGGAGCGGCTGCTAGGGAGCAGCGAGAAGAGGGGGAGGAGCAGGGGGGCTTGGTGGTAGACGCCGCCGTCGTAGGGCGAGACATTGTGGTTGTAGAGGAAGAGGCCCTCTTGCACTGGGCGCGGTTAGAGCGTGCAGACACAGGGAAGAGAGGAGCAGGGACGCACATCGCTTGAAACTGCTGACCGGGGTCGAAATCTCAACGCGGCTGGTCAAGAGATCGGGGAGACCGGGGAAAAGGGTGAAAAGAACGAGGCGCACGACGGCGGCCGCGGCGTAGAGGCCGGTCTGCCGTGGCAAGGTCATGGTGTCAGCGCCATTCACCGGGGCGGCAGGGCACGTTGCGTTGGGCGACGGCGACGGCGGCAGCGAGGAGGAGGAGGGCGGAGAGGCGGCGGCGGATGACGATGGTGGAAGAAGCAACATGGCCACATTCAGAGACGCGCCGGTGAGCTGGTGCTGAATGCGCTAAAGCAGGCGCTAGCGGACGCATAAAACCTTATTGCAGGGGTGCACCAGCCACAGGAGCAAGCCACATGTGCGAACTGGGCCAAGGCGGTCAGCAGGAGATCTCAACGACCAGTCCCCACATAAAAGATAGCGGATGGCAGAAAATAAAAAAAAGTTCGCTACCGCTTTTGCATCAGAGCCTTCACTGGGCCTCTTTTCCCTCGACGATTTTGCACACTCGCTCGCATCAACGCACCGACCACACCACGCCACACCACACAAACCCATTCCGAGATCACGATGGGCCGTCCGAAGAAGAGGGGTGAGGCGGGTGCGGCACGCAACTTTGTGACGCGCACACAGGCGGTGCGCAAGCTGCAATTGAGCCTGCCGGATTTCCGCAAGCTGTGCATCTGGAAGGGCATCTACCCGCGGGAGCCGCGCAGCAAGAAGAAGGTGTCGAAGTCGTCGACGGCGTCGACGACGTTCTACTACACTAAGGACATCCAGTACCTGCTGCACGAGCCGCTGGTGGCCAAGTTCCGGGACCAGAAGGTGCTGGAGAAGAAGATTGCGCGGGCGCTGGGGCGCGGCGACGTCAACGACGCCAAGCGGTTTGAGCGCAACGCGGCGCGGCCGGAGAAGACGGGCAAGCCGCGGTACACGCTGGACCATGTGATCCGCGAGCGGTACCCGACGTTTGCGGACGCGCTGCGCGACCTGGACGACTGCCTGTCGATGCTGTTTCTGTTCGCCAACCTGCCGTCGACGTCGGCGGTGCCGGCCAAGATGATTGCGCGGTGCGAGCGGCTGTGTCTCGAGTTCCAGCACTACCTGATTGTGTCGCACAGCCTGCGCAAGTCGTTCCTGTCCATCAAGGGCATCTACTACCAGGCGAGCGTGCAGGGCGAAGAGGTGCTGTGGCTGGTGCCGTACAAGTTCAACCAGCGCATCGTCGGCGACGTGGACTTTCGCATCATGGGCACCTTTATCGAGTTCTACATGACGCTGCTGGGCTTTGTCAACTACCGCCTCTACACGGCGGTCGGGCTCAAGTACCCGCCCAAGTTTGACCAGGCCAAGGACGACGGCGCCGGCGAGCTGGGCGCCTTTACCATGGAGGGCCTGCACGGCGGCGTGTCCGAGGCCGCGGACGCCGAGGAGGAGACGCCGGCTCTGCTGGCCAACGGCGATGACGTGCCGGCGCCGGATCCCAAGGTGCAGGCCGAGGTGGACAAGATTGTGCAGGAGCTGAAGGCGGAGGCCGGTCAGGAGACGGCGGCGGTGGCGGCGGTGGCGGCGGCCGACGACGACCAGGAGGAGCAGCTCGAGGTGGCCGACACCATTGACAAGTTCGAGCCGGCGGTGGCGGGCGGGCATGTGCTGCCGCAGCCGGCGTACAGCACGAGCAACCCGAGCGCGCTGTTTTCGCAGTGCACGATTTTCCTGTCACGTGAGGCGCCGAGACAGCCGCTCGAGTTTCTGCTGCGCTCGTTTGGCTGCAAGCGCATCGGCTGGGACGCGGTGCTGGGCGAGGGCGCCTTTACGACGGACGCGCTGGACCCGGCCATCACGCACCAGATTGTCGACCGGCCGCCGGTGCAGGTGACGGTGAACGAGGACGGCGAGGGGGCGGACGGCGAGGACAACCAGACGGCGCAGCGCATTGCCGCGAACCAGCGCGTTCCGGGCCGGATTTACGTGCAGCCGCAGTGGGTGTGGGACAGCATCAACGCGGAGGCGCTGCAGCGCGCGGACCAGTATGCGCCGGGCGCCCAGCTGCCGCCGCACTTGAGCCCGTTCGTGAAGAGCGTGCAGGGCCAGTACGACCCGTCGCTGCCGCTGGAGATGCAGCAGACGGAGGCGGAGGCGCTGGCGTCGGACGAGGAGGAGGAGGAGGAGGAGGAAGAGGAGGAGCCGGCCAAGACGGCCAAGACGGCCAAGACGGCCAAGCAGGCCAAGCAAGCCAAGACAGCCGAGGACGAGTCGGAGGACGGCGGCATGGACGTGGCCGGCTCGGAGGACGAGTCGGACAGCGACGCGGCGTCGTTTGGCGGGTTCTCGGAGAAGGACGCGCAGGAGGCGGCCGACGAGGCCGGAGACGAAGACGAAGACGAGGAGGCGTCGGCGGCGCTGCAGCGGCAGCTGGAGCTCGAGGCCGAGCTGACGGGCAAGCCGGTGCGCGGCAAGACGGTGGACGCGCAGGCCAAGGCCAAGGCGGATAAGCGCAAGGCGCTGGCCAAGGAGGCGCGGACGCGCGAGGAGGAGCTGGAGCGGGCCAAGGGCATGCTGCCGAAGAAGAAGCGGCGGCTGTACGAGCAGATGGTGTACACGAACACGAAGCGCAGCGCGGAGGACGAGAAGCTGCGGGCGAAGCGGCGCAAGATCGAGAAGAAGGCGCAGGCGGCGTCGAAGTAGGTTGCCAGTGTTGAGGTGTGAGGTGTTGAGGAGGAGGCCGAGGATGTTGGAGTGTATTTGAGGAGGGATGTAAATTGCATAAGACCTGTTCCTACTGTATTGCCTCGGTCTGTTGTCAGATACGAATAAAAGCACGGCGTTTAACAAGATCAGCGTACGCGTAGTGGACGTAGAGCGAGTGTCGGTGTTGGCCTTGCATAACGTACGTGCGAGTACATACGAGACTCCGTCCAACATATAATTCACTGGGAGGCGGCCCCACTATAATTCTTCACGTTCACATCTCCCACAGCACACACGATGAGCTCCCCCGACAGCCCCCCGTCGGCGGCGGCCGAGTGGTCGGACCCCGACACCGACGACATCTGGTCCCGCGCGTCCGACGAGCTGCGGGCGACGCGGCCGAACCGCTGGACGGGCGATGCGGGCTCGTGGCGCTACATGACGCGTGCAGAGCGGACGTTGGCGCATGCGGCGACACAATTGCGCAACAGCGACCTGAGCGTGCATCTGTACAATGTGCACGCGCTGAAGCGGCGGCTGCGCGCGATGGGAGACCAGCGGCCGCGCAAGCGGAGGGTAGAGAGCGAGGTACGCAGAGGTGAAGGGGGGGGGGTAGGGTGAGGGTGGAGGATGGAGGGTGAGGATGGAGGAGGGCGAAAGAATGGCGGCAGAGTGCTAACGATACAGGCTTCGAGAGAACCGGGTTCGGAGTCCGACGAAGACGCAGAGAAACAGTGGCGGCCCCCCAAGCGATGGACGGCGTGGCCGCTGCGGGCCGACCGGGTGCCGCGGGAGCGAGAGGGAGAGGACGATGGGCTGGGGGGCAGTTCGGCGGGCCGCCACTCTCGCGATGCGGCCAAGCCGAGCGCGCAGCTCGAGGAGATGCTGACGGCCACGGCGCTGCGGCTGGCCAAAGAGCGGTTCTACCAGCGGGCCGAGTATGCACCGGCGGCCGCTGTGGGAGCAGGATCGAGAAGAGAGGCAGAAGGGGAGGACGCCGAGGGCCCCGAGGACGCCGAGGCCGAGGACGACACACCAGAAGCAGAGAACGTGCATTCCCTGCCGGCGCCCGCCATATCGGCAGACGACGACCTGTCCGCCCAGCTGCTCCGCCCCGGCGTCCGACACCTGCTGTCACGGCTCGACCGCGCGCTGGGGATCCTGCACAATGCGCGCTGTGCGGCGGTGGTCATGGGCGACGCGGACGAGTCGGACACGGAGGCTGAGAGGCGCAGCCAACGCAGGCGTGCCGCGGCCGAAGCGCCCCAGCCAACAGAACACACAGAACACACAGAACACACAGAACACACAGAAGCGGCCGCGCCAGCACGCCTCCACGCGCAGATGGACGAGTGGGCGCTGCGGGACTGGAGCGATGTGCTGGGCGCGGCGGCGCTGGCCGGCTTTGAGGGGCCGGTGCTGGCGCGCGCGGCCCAGCGGTGTGCCGATCTGTTTGGCGAGGGCATGGTGCTGCAGACGCTGGCGGCAGGCACCGAGCGGCGGCCGACAGTGTTCCAGCCGGGACGGCGCGGAGAGCGGGCGTCCCTGCTGCCCACAGAAGCGGACAGCGCGGACGACGACACCCCCGCGACCCCGGCGGTAGGGCAGCGACAGACGGCCGGCGAGGCAGAGGCGCTGGCTGCGTCCACGCGAAACGGGATCAAAGAGTTCCTCTGTGGCCACGCGGCGTGCGCGCGGGCTCGGCGTGGATTTCCGAAGCGGGCGAATCTCGTGCGCCACTTGCGGCTGGTGCACGGCGACGAGACGGCCGCCGGCCGGCAGCAGGGCGGAACGGGCGGCGAGACGGCGGCGACGGAGGGCGGCGTGCATGTGGACGGGTTCCTGCAGCCGATCTGGCGGCGTCGGGGGTGGCGTGGGAAAGGCAGGGGTGGGCTGTAGCAGTAGGCGCCTACTATCAGGACGCAAGTGCAGGAATAAGTACAGTAGCATTTGGTAGGCAAGAACATCTATGAATTACGTCTAATGTACACGACCTCTTACACCGCGTGCAGACAAAGGAAACCGCGCTCGCCTTCGCGCCTCTTCGGCAGATATACCTCTCGACTCCTTTTCGACAGTTTCGACAGTTTCGATAGTTTCGACAAATACGCGCATCTACCGGCTCTTCTCCAGCTGCAGACTCCGCAGCCGCGCCTCCGCCGTAATGACCTGTTGGTTAGCCGGGTTCCATCCACGCCATATACACAGCAGAGCCCACTCACATCCAATGCCTGCTGCACCTCCAGCACCTTGCGCACCTCGCCGAGCCAGTCGCGGCTCAGCGTCTTGGCCCAGCCCTTGAGCCCGTTCATCTCGCGCGCGGCGCCGTCGAGGTTGCCCTCCTCGAGGAAGGCCTGCGTGCGCGTGAGAATGCTCTCGACGTCGTCGCCGGCGGCGGCGGCGGCGCTGCCCGGCTGCTGCTTGAAGAGCACCTTGCTGAGCACGTAGCTGGAGGCGTGCGACGCGACGCCCGCGTCGTCCGGCAGCAGCGACGCCTTGCGCACCTCGCCGGCGACGCGGCGGAAGCGGTCGACGAGGCCGGCCGCCGAGGCGATGCCGCGCTGGTAGGCCACGGGGGGGATGGACGCGATGGCCGCGTCGACCACGGGGTCCGCCGCCGCGATCTCCTTGATGGCCACGAGCTCCTTGACAAACGGCCGCGGCGCCGCCGACGACGCCTGGCCCAGCACGCCCTCGGCCTCGGCCTCGCCGTCCGCCAGCCGCGTGCGCACCGCGTCGATGGCCACGTGCAGCTGCTGCGCGCGCTGGCTGGCGTCCACCACCGCCGTCCAGCCTGCCGTCAGCCGCTCCAGCTCGGCCACCGCCGCCGACAGGCTCTCGAGCCGGCCCAGCCGCCCCTGGCGCTCCGCCTCCACGCGCGTCTGCAGCTCGTCGCCAAACTGCTGCGTCATCTGCACCGCCTGCTCCAGCAGCTTGTTCTGCAGCTTCTCCTCGCTCAGCTGCCGCTCGCGCGCCGTCGCCAGGCCCACGCGCTCGTCGTAGCTGCGCCGCACCGCCGCCAGCTCCTCGTCCACGTGCTGCTGCCACTGCTGCTCCTGCGCCGCCATCGCCGCCTCCATTTTCGCCATCAGCGTCTGGGCCGCTTCCTCGTACTTCTTGTTGCGCGCCTGCACCACCGCCGCCGCCTGCGCCTGCGCCTGCGCCCGGATCGCCTGCACCTTGCTGCCCACCCGCTCCACCTCCGCCTTGGCTTTGCCGATCGTCGCCCCGTACTTCTCGCTGGCCTTGTCCGCGTTGATCACCGTGATGATGTCGTTGAGCATGTGCACCACGTCCTGCACCACCGGCTCCGTGGCGTTGCGCACCGCCAGCGGGTCGATCGGCGACGCCGGCGGCCACCGCGACGGCTCGTCCACCTCCGGCGCGCGGTACGCCGGCGCTGCCGCCGTCGCCGGAGCCGAGTCTGCTGCCTTCGGCTGGGCCAGCGGCTGCGTCGACGCCACAATCACCGCCTCGGCGTTCGTCCGCATCGGCGGCGTCGCGCTGAGCGCGTCCGTCGCCGACGCCGGCACTCCTGTCGTGGCCGCCACGGCCTTGGGCTCGGGAGCCGGCGTAGGGGGCGCCGCCGGCGCCGGAGCCGCCGGGTCCGCCGGCGCCTCCTTGGTCTTGGCCACCGCCGTCTTCTGGCGGTTGTCTAGGTTGGCCAAGCGCCACGACGCGCCGCTCTGCGCCGGCACGCGCACGTTGGATCCGGTGTCGCGCGGCTTGGCCGAGCCCACGTGGCTGGCAATGTTGGGGAAGCGCTTGCGGAAGTCGAGCTCCTCGAGGTACAGCACGGCCTGCTCGCCAAACGGCACGTATTCGGTAAAGAAGTCGTGGAAGTTGTCGTTGATCCGCGAGTACCACACGCCGCCGCCGAATGCCAGCGTGCCCAGCACCGACAGCGTCAGCACGTAGTTGCGCAGTTTCCGGAAGAAGCCGCCCTTCTTCTTGGGGACGGGAGCCGCTGCATCAGCATAGAATCGCTGTGAAGTTAGCTCTGGAAATGGGGGACGGACGAACGACGCAACTCGAGTACAACACCGAACACAACAGGAACAGGAAAAACCACAAAACACAACACCCACCTGGCTGATCGCCGGCTGGACGCGCAATGGCCGGGCCGCAGCAGCTCGCGGAGCGGCCGCTGCTGAAGCTGAAGCTAGGCGCAATGCCCGCGCTGTTCCAAGGGACGTCCGCAGCATCGCGGCAGAAGCGCGTGCAGGCAATCGGACGCGAAAGAGAGGGAAAGCCGAAAATAAGCAAGAAACGGATAAAAGACGCCAAAAAGGGTGAAATGCACACACAATCGACGCGAGAATCGATGGCCGCGACGGGTCGTGTGGTCGGGTTTGGTCGTGGGCCCAGAGTAGTTTTTTAGGAGGCTCCAAGAAAATACCACGGATGAGGGATAAAGCTCGGCAATCCGCGCTAATAAAATTAATTCCAAAAAGAATTGAAAATTACATACACACTCTATAATAGTGTACACGATACTCGACACACCACGACGACCACTACAGCGCAACCACACTCCCCAAGGGCCGGCACAGGACAAAATGTCTTTGCCGCTGTCTCCTTGCAGCAAAGGAATATTAGAAGGGAGAACACCTATAGTAACGCACCAAGACAACCATGTAGACGGAAGCAAAAGACAAACAAAAGAACAAGGGACAGACAAAAGAGCAGAAAGCAGGACAAGATAAAACACGAAAGGCAAAGAAACCACGGGCACAAATCCACAGATGCAAGACGAGGCGCCTCTCCGTCAGACCAGTCTATATCGCATCCGTCCTCGTCTTCGCGTCCTACTCGCCCCCCTCTTCACGCCTAACAGGCACACGGCCCGGCGACCTGCTTGCTCGAGTTCTCGGGCGCCAGGCTGACACCTGGCCGCTGGCCGGGCCGTGGACGCCCGGGGCCGACCTGGTCGAGCGGCAGCTTCTTGGCTAACGCGGTGAAGAGCTCCTTGACGTTTTCCTCGGTCTTGGCCGAGGTCTCAAAGAACAGCAGGCCGGCCTCCTTGGCGTACGCCTCGGCCTCGGCGGTGGGCACGGCGCGCTTGTCGGGCTGTTCCTTGACCAGGTCGAGCTTGTTGCCGGCGAGGGCGATGATGATGTTTTCGTTGGCCTGGCGCTGCAGCTCCTTGACCCACGCCTTGGCCTTGTCGAGGGAGGTCTGTTGTGTTAGAAAGGGGGAAGAAAGAAGAGGAAAGAGAGAGGAAAGAGAGGAAAGAGAGGAAAGAGAGGAAAGAGAGGAAAGAGAGGAAAGAGAGGAAAGAAAACGAAGGAAAGAGGAAGGAAAGAGAGAGAGAGAGAGAGGGGGGGAGGGAGAGAGAGAGACAGAAAACAACTCTGATCAGACATCAACTCACCGCTTGCGTAATGTCGTAGACAACCACGGCGCAGTTGGCGTTGCGGTAGTACATCGGGGCGAGCGACTTGTAGCGCTCCTGGCCGGCGGTGTCCCAAATGTCAAACTTGACCGTGGTGTTCTCGTCGAGGTCGACGGTCTGGGTGAGGAAGGCGGCGCCGATGGTGGATTCGCGGTACGAGTCGAACTGGTTCTTGACATAGCGGAGGACGATCGAGCTCTGCGAGCAGTGTGCAGTGTTAGCAGGGGAGGGAGGGGGCGGGCGAGAGGGCGCAGTACCTTTCCGACAGCAGATTCACCTGACAAGTTAGCAGACAGCGGCAGGCCGGAGGGCGACAACCAACAAATGCATCACATACCCAACAGAACAAGCTTGAACTGGAAGAGGCGAATGCCCATGCCGCGGGCGCCAGGAGGGCCGCGTGCTGCCATGGCGACAGTAGATGTGACGACGGGATGCGATCGGAGAGCGGAAGATGGCGCCGGGCGGTCGTCGACGGTGTAGACAGCCGACGGACGAGGTCAAGGGCAAGGTCCGAGAAGGGCGGCCGACAGCGGGGACGCAAGGAATGCAGCAAGGGACAATCAAAGTCGCAATCGAGAATCGAGAATCGGCCAGCAGAAATCGGCAATGCAGCGGCGACGGGCGCTGATGATGGACGGCGGATCGGAGCGGCTCGGCCGGGGATGGCGATGCACGTTTGTGGCGGAGGTCGTCGGAAAGGGAGGAGGGGGTGGATGGATGGCAGAGAAAGTGACGATGGGAAAAGCGTGGAAGCCTGGTCCAGCACGGCAGAGGAGCGAGTTGTCAGTACATGCGTCGTACTGGCCGGAAACAGTGGCGCTGGCTTACAGTGGGTGCAGCGAGGGGCGCAGCGCCAGAGGCAAGTGTCAGGCGCCTGAGACATGCACGTGACACCGGCTGGCGCCCGTCGGCCGGCCAATAAGGAGGCGCTGGCGTGCAACGGCGCTGGCCCCAGCGTATGTACATATGTACTCTAGTTTCGGCCACGTCCTCGGAGAGCTAGTGAAGCTCGAGGCGACGAACGAACGACGAACGAACGCTGTGAGAACCGACCAGCACGAACAGCACGAACTGCACAAACTGCACAACCAGCACACGGAGAAGACAGCGCCTGCACCATACTGCCCAAAGTGTCCTACACCGACGGCCGACACGTTTCTGCAGCATTTGCCGTCCCGGGCGCCCGCTGGCTCGACTTTTGTTTACTTGCGCCGTCCCGCTTCCCGCTTCGTCGTCTCAGGTGCCGACAACCCCCGAGGCGCCTCACCATGGTCTTCCCGTTCCGCGATGTCAACGTGCAGGTAGCGCCCGACTGCTACATCTTCAAGTCGCCGTCGACGCCGGACGCGCCGGCGCTCACCATCGACCGGCCGACCGGCGAGGTGCGGCTCAGCGATGCGGCCCTGCTCTCCGGCAAGCGGGTGACGCGGATCTTCAGCATCAAGGGCATCCTGGGCATCGTGCAGCTGCGGCTGGGTGCGTGCCGTCTTCCGTGGGGACGTGTTGTGTGGCGGCCGGCGATGCGGCGTGCTAATGTGTGTACATCCTGCCAGACAAATACGTCATTGTCATCACCAAGGACGAGCCGGTCGGCCGGCTCAAGGGCCACGCCGTGCACCGCGTGGTGTCGACGGAGCTGCTGCCGATCCACGAGCGGCAGGTGCGCGACCCCGACGAGGACCGGTTCCTGGGGCTGCTGCGCGGGTTCCTCAAGACGGGGTCGATGTACTTTTCGTACACGCTGGACCTGACCAACAGCTTCCAGCGGCAGGCGGCCCAGCAGGACGCCTCGGCGTCGCCGGGCGACGAGCGGCCGCTGTGGCAGCGCGCGGACGACCGCTTCTTCTGGAACCGCTTCGTGCAGTCGGACCTGATCGGGTTCCGGCAGCACGGGGCGCGCAGCCAGCCGGGGCCGCAGAAGGGCGTGGACCCGTACATCCTGCCGGTCATTTTCGGCGTGCTCGAGATCCGGCCGACGACGTTCCGCGGGCGCACGCTGACGCTGGTGCTGATCACGCGGCGGTCGCGCTTCCGCGGCGGCACGCGCTTCTTCTCGCGCGGCATCGACGCGGCCGGCCACGTGGCCAACTACAACGAGACCGAGCAGGTGGTCGTGCTCAACGACAGCGGCGCCAGCCGGCTCGGCGGCTTTGCCGGCACCGGCGACATGCAGAGCGGGCGGCAGCTGGCGTCGGCGGCGGGCGGCAGCGGCGGCGAGGCGCAGATCCTGGCGTACGTGCAGACGCGCGGCAGCGTGCCCGTGTACTGGAGCGAAGTCAACAATCTCAAGTACACGCCGCGGCTGGACGTGCGCGGCGACGCGCGGGGCATCGAGGCCGTCTTTCCGGCGGCGGCGGCGCACTTCGCCGAGCAGGTCCGCGTGTACGGCGACAACTACCTGGTCAACCTGGTCAACCAAAAGGGCCGCGAGCGCCGCGTCAAGGAGGCCTACGAGGGCGTGGTCGGCTATGCCGCGCGCGGCCGGGCGGCCGCGGCGGACAAGACCCAGATCCCGGCGCCCTTTGACCGCGTGCACTACGTCTACTTCGACTTCCACAGCGAGACCAAGGGCATGCGCCTCGACCGCGCACGCCTGCTGCTCGACCAGATGCAGGACGCGCTGCTGGCGCAGCAGTACTTCCGCGGCGCCGACATGCCCGCCGGCGCGTTTGTCGGCGGCGCCGGCGCCGGCCGCCTCGAGGTGCGCAGCCTGCAGACGTCCGTCGTGCGCACCAACTGCATGGACTGCCTCGACCGCACCAACGTGGTGCAGAGCATGCTGGCGCGCTGGACGCTCGAGCGCATGTTTGCCGACCTGGGCCTGATGCCGCGCGGCGCGTCGCTGCAGGACCAGGACCCGGCCTTTGAGCTGCTCTTCCGCCATCTCTGGGCCGACAACGCCGACACCGTCTCTGGCAGCTATGCCGGCACCGGCGCCATGAAAACCGACATGACCCGCCTCGGCCGCCGCACCAAGCTCGGCGCCCTGCGCGACGGCCACATCGCCGTCACCCGCTACTGCCGCAACAACTTCTTCGACGGCCCGCGCCAGGACGCCTTCGACCTGTTTCTCGGCGCCTACCGCCCCGGCGACGCCGCTGTCGGCCCGGCCCTCGTCTTTGCCGACCGCCGCCCCGTCCTCATCCAGGCCGTCCCCTACGTGCTCGCCTTCAGCCTCTTCCTCCTCGGCGTCGGCCTGTTTACGCGGCGGCTGCCCGACGCGGCCGTGCTGCCGCTGCGCGTCTTCCTGCTCTTTTTTGCCGCCGTCGCCGCCTACAGCCTGCACTTTATCCTGCGCAGCGGCGAACTATATGTGAGTTCTGTCTGTCTCCTCTCCTCTCCTCTCCTCCTCTCCTCCTCTCCTCCCTCCCTCTCCCTCTCTAACTCTCTCAGGTCAACTGGCCCAAACTCATCCCCCGGCCGGCCTCCGTCGACGACTACCAGGAAGCCCTCAACAAGGCGCGCAAGGACAAGCTGATCGGGCCCTTTGTCGCCCGGCACGAGCGCGGCCTCAGCACGGTGCGCTACTCGAATGCCGAGGAGGGCAAGAAGAGGATTGAGTAGGGTGTTTGCGAGCTGGGTGTTCTCTACTTTGTGATTCAGGTGTCTTCTTATTCGAATGTCTTATGCCATTCCTCCTTTGTCGTCGAATATCTTGTGTAATTCTTCCTTCTCATTCTTCCTTCTTTACCCCGATTCTCAATCGTAAATGTATTAAAAGATATCTCGTGGGTATCATCCCTATAATTACAATAACAGAATCAACAATATCCAAGATGCTGCCCGACGCTTTGCTATGGAGTAGGAAGACGGAAACGAAGAAGTAAAAGAAGAAATAAGAAAGAGAAAGAAGAGAGACAGAAAAAGGAAACGAAACGAAAGATGAGACGTCACGACACGCCTCACAGCCACAGCAGCCACCGCACGCCTTTATACACCCCCCGGCCCACCCCGTACACCACCCGGAACAGCGACACCACAAACCACACATACCACATCAGCCCGACCAGCACCCACTCCAGCGTCAGCCACCCGGCCCGCCGCACCCACCGCAGCCGCCGCCGCCGCCGCCGCAGCATCGTCTCGATCGTGTCCACCGTGCGCTTCACCTTGAGCCGCTGCACCCCCACGAGGTCGCGGATCACCCCGTCGGCCTCGTCGCCGGCCTCGCGTGCCGACCCCGACAGCTCCACCGCCACCTGCGACCGCACGCCGTCGATGCGCTGCCGCAGACGCGGGATCGTCGTGTCCGTAAAGTCCTCCATCGTCACCTGCCACGCCTGCCCGGTGCGCTGGATGGCGCTGCCGAGCACCCGTGCCGCCAGCGGATACAGCTCCACCTGCGACACCGGACGGCCCATCAGCTCCGCCGGGTCCGGCGCATACGCCGCGATGTCCTGCCACGTCAGCGGCTCGCTCGCCTTGGCCTCCGCGTCGTCCTGCTCGTCGTCCGCATCCGCGTCGTCGGCCACTGCCTTTGTCCTGGACACGCTGCCAGCCGTCGCCCCGGCCAGCGTTGTCTTCTCGTTGGTCCGCCGGGAGAGCTCTTTGGCCAGCACGGCCGAGCTGAGAAGCGATGCCCGGAGACGGGCTAGCTCGCGCCGCGATAGTGCACCGCGAGTGCCTGTTGTCCCCGAAGACAGAGACCACCGCGGGCCGTGGCTTTCGTTGGACGGCACCAGCTGTAGAGGCTGTGGCAGGCCGACCGACGAGGTGGCCATCGTTGCTAGAACAGCATCGGCACGGCTGCTGCGCCGAGACCGCGATACTGCATCGCTTTCTGATATTTCCGAGTCGCGGGAGGCGGCCGCTGGCTGCTGTTTCTGCTGTTTCTGCTGTTTCTGCTGTTGTTGTTGCTGGCCCAGAGCGGATGCTGCCGGCTCGCCAGTTGGCCAGTCTGTTGTGCTGACAGCGGGCGAGGCATCTCGTACATCAATCCGAGGCGGCTTCAGCCGTTCAAAGCGCATCGACCGTCGGCTCGGAGGCCGCGAAATGGGATCGCCCGGCAGTGCGAGCTGGCCGGCCCCTTGGCCTCCCCTATTGTCAGCCCGCCCATCCGCTCTGCCAAATACCGGCATCACATCGAGGTAGTGCTTTTCGCCTGCTGGCGTTGCCGGCGGCGTTTTATCGGCAATAGCCCGTCGGAGCCGCGAGCTCGGCCGTGAGAGCAGGCTCGTGTTCCGTGACCGTCCTCGCGACACCTGCTCGACTTCCGACTCGTCTTCCGACGACGACGGCGCTGCCGCTGCCGCATCTGCGTTCTCGCTGGCCTCGCGCCGCCACAGCATCTCGCTGACCTTGGTCACACCCGTGCGCAGGACCGTATCGATACGCGGGGAGCCTCGGAACAGACTGCGTAGCCCAGAAGAAGACCCAGACCCAGACCCGGCGCTACTGCTTTCGTTGACCCGGTGGTATTTCACAGTGCCACCGTTGCTGATGCTTGTGTTTGTTCTGTGGCCTGCCACATTCCCAAGCGCCGCCGCTGATGACCCTGTTCCGTGGGATGCCAACTTGCGAATCGGGCTGCGTGAAGGCTGCCTCTCATGGCTCGAAGCTGTCTTTCCCGTCTCTGCCCTGATTGGCGCTGTTGAAACCGCCACTGGAGGAGGCGGTGCTTCGGCAGCGTCTGCAGCGATCGGCTGAGAAGTGGCTGGCTCGCTGTACTCGTCGCGTTCTTCCGAACCTCGATCCAAGCCACTGCTGCCGAATATGTGCTTCACCTTGCTGAAGCGGTTGCGCGGAGGCGATGCTCCCCGAGACGGCGGAGGTGACAAGTCGCCGCCGAGCGCTGGCACAAAGCCAAGGCCCTCTTGCGACATGGGCCGAAGCTCTGGAGATGTCGGCTGAGACGAGTCGTAGTCCTCGGCTGTTGGCCGCCGCGCGCTCGGAACGTCCAGGCTGTTCCGGCCTGTTCGTGCTGGCGAGTCTGTGACGGCAGGCAGCCCCGATATATCGTCCGCTGCCGGTTTGATTAGCCGGCTGCCATGAGCGGCCTGCGGCGACACCGAGCTCGAGTCGCCCTCCCGCTCATGGCTATCCTTGCTAACGGCATCTAGCAAGCGGGGGTGGAATGCCTCTGTGCCGTTGGCACTCGTAGTATCGGAGTGGTTGGTGTAGACGCGGCTGCTGCGCTTCCTTCTGTCGCTATCGGAGTCGGACGAATCAGAAGACGAGCCGTGGCGCGACCGCACGAATTCGCGCCCATAAAGGGAGCTATGGTGCCGGTGATGGAACCCTTTGATTTCATTCAGCTTCTGCCGCGCCCGGTCTCTCCGCGAGCCGTGGATATGCAGGACAGTGTCGTCCATAGCGTCTGCACCGGCATCTGCAGTCATACCCGGCAAAAGGTGCGAGGGACCCGACAATTCTGCAGCCGTGCCCGAATCCAACAAAGGAATCCCCGCAACAGCGTTGGCCGTACTCGGCGTCGCTGTGTCTGCCTGGTCCACTCTCCGCGGTGTCGGCTGATACACCACGGTGTCTTCAGGGAAGACCCGGTGCCAGTGCCGGTCCACGACGAGCTTTTTGTTGTGGTCCTGCTCTAGCCAGTAAATGTCAGCGAGCATGTCGGCCGGGTCGATGACCCAATCCACTCGCGGCCGCTTTGGCTTCGCCACCGACGAAGACGCCGCTGCGCCCCGTGATGCTGGTGGCGGCGACCTCTGGAGAGAAGCCGTGGCCTCAGCTGCACAAGCAAATGCTGGCAGCGGCAGACCTTCTCCTGCCGCCCTTCTGTCCGACGCAGCCCATTGGTGCACCTCGTCCACCCATTCAATGGTCTTGGCTACATCGCCAAAGCCCTGGGCCTCCCCGTCAATCGTCTTGCGCTCTCGCGCTCTGATTTTGCGGTTGCGTATATATTGTAGGGGATTGTACGGCCGACCGAGTGGAGCCGGAGCCGTTGTCTCTGCTCCAGATGACGATGGTGGTTGGGCTGCAGCTAAGGCGACGAACGAGGAAGATGCTACGCTGGCTGCTCGGCTGCGCGAAGTGTTGGT
This sequence comes from Graphilbum fragrans, assembly GCA_001513895.1. Taxonomy (NCBI): domain Eukaryota; kingdom Fungi; phylum Ascomycota; class Sordariomycetes; order Ophiostomatales; family Ophiostomataceae; genus Graphilbum; species Graphilbum fragrans. The sequence continues at coordinate 20,451 of LLKO01000004.1, read as the reverse complement.
AGCCAATGGCGGCATCGCTTCTAGTAGACGCCGTTGTTGGATGAGCAGATCGATGTAGTCCCTTGCCTTTTCCGCCCGCGCAAGAGTCGACTGGGAAAAATGGTACCGGTAAGACCCCCCAGTGCTGTCTTGGAGCGGATCGAACGCCGCCTGCAGAGGACTGGATACTCTTGGCATCTGGTGCGAAGCTGCTGCGCTCTGGCTCGACACCGTTCGGCTGCCGCCACGTTCAGGCTTTGGGGACATGTTCCGGGATACCCTTCGCTGCTGTTGCAGCTGCTGCCTCAGGCTTCCCCCAACAGCGCTGTCCGGCAGAGGCGCCAGACGAGGAGGCAGCTGCTGCGATACGTTTCGCCGCGCCGCAATACGGCGCGACTCGCTGAGATTGAGAGCCATATTCACAATCTGCGCAGAGTCGAGGTCGAGCGGTTGGTTGTGCTCTGCAGACAAAGAAGCCTTTGTTGTCGTCGCACCCCCAGCTGAAGTAGACGAAGCAGCCTCCCCTCTGGAAGCTGACTTTTCTGCACCGCCATTGCTTCGTATTCTGCCTCCGCTGTGTCCTGCCTGCTCTGCTGCAAGCACAGAGCTTCTTTTTTCCGGTGTTTGCGGTGCCCGTGAGCTACTCACGCGGCCACTGCTTCCCCTGCTCTTTTCGCGGTGTTCTTCGTGTGTGGCGTCTCTTCGACTGCCTAAACGGGTATGCCGTGTCCTGCTGTTGCTAGCATCGTTGCCACCTTCCAGCGTGTCTGTCAATAGAAAAGTGCCGCTCGATCGATGGCTGTGGCCATGGGCTCTGTGCGACGAGCGTTGGCTGCCGAACCGCTCAGCACCAGAGGCATTGTGGGATCGCCGAGCTGGCACCGGCGCAGCTGCAAAGGGGGAGGGAGACGGAGACGATTCGAGCTCGGGCGAGCGTGAGAATGCTGGCGACGGTGTAGTGCCGAACGGCCGAGGTGGTATGGTGGGAGAGGACGAGGCTGCTGTTCGGTAGGTAGGAGGTTCGCTCGTATTCGTCGATGTGTTTGGTGAGGCGGACGCGGATGATTCTAGAGGGGGTGTGGTGGCCAGACTTCGGCCTACTGACAGAGCAGCACCGGAAGACTGCCGTCTTGACGGTAGCTGCAAAGAGCTGCGGGCCTCGTCGATGTGGTCAGCCATCTATGCCGAAAGAACGCCGAGCGAGCCTGAGTAAGGGTGAGGAGTGGCCCGAGGACCTGAGCCTTGTCACATATCCAGGCAACCAGAGGCGGCTATGAAAGCATAGTAACGGAGATGATGCAACGGTCGGCAACTGATCGAGAGGCGGTCTGGCTATAAAAGTTGTGGCGACAGTCACAGCATGATGGTCGCAGAATCGAAAAAGAGGCCGTCTTTGTTGGGGCAAATAGGCCACGGAAGCAGTGACGCTTTCGAGTAAATCCAAGTAGAAGAAAGAAAGCAAAAAGAAAAAGAGGTAATAAGCACGCAAACAAGACTGAAAGAGTGACTGTCGACGTTGACGATGTGCTCGGCCGAAGTGGTTGAGCGCCGAAACGTCACTTCATGTGACAGACAGACACGGCAGAGCGAGATCAGTTGGACAAGCACAAGGTGCTTAGTTCCGCTGGCTTTGGGCAGCTCGCCCCATTGTGGGGATTATCACGTGTAGCCTGCTGGAAATTGCGCTGCGTGTAGGTGGCGGCTGCCTCCTGTGCGCACTCGTTCCAAGGCCCGGCTACAGCTATTTATGGGGCCTCGTTGGTCCTTCTTTCCCTGAAATGTCATGGAAGATTGCAAGAATACATAGGCGCATCGGCACCGACCATTTCTTCCTGACCAGTCACTTTGTTAACGGTACTCTGCACGATGCACTTTCTATCAATATGTCCCCAACAGCCTCGGAATCTAGCGTAAGACCTAAGGGGCCAGGCCCTGAGGGCGGACGCGCAATCAGACTGATGTGCGCTAACTTATAGCTGCCGTGCAGAATAAGCTTCTGTACGTATGTAAGGCGATCGGGAAGGAGTCGGTGGAGAACGCTGGGATCCAGCACCAGCTCAGAATCCCATTTCCCACCAGGCATGGAATCGAAGCTGTTTTTCGCTATTCAGATGGAGAGCAGCGGCAGACTCTCGTCCTCGCCACGCCTCTGAGATATGATGCGGCCGGCTCTAGATGCATATAGACCAAGTTCCCCTTGCAACGCCGATGACCTTTCCCTGCGGACTAGAAACAAAAATACTGGCCTTGAAACCAAGACCAGCAAAACAGATCCCTCCCCCCCCATGCCCCCTCAGAATACCGTCAAGGCACTGACGAAGCCGTTCTTCAGCACCTCAAACACCAGCCCGGGGAAGCCGTAGAGCGTCGTCGTCGAGTCTTCCGCGCCCTTGACCCCGCGCATGTTCCCGCCCTTCATCCCCTCCCAGCCGCCCAACAGCTCGATGCTGCTGCCGGGACTGTCGCCCCAGCCCCGGTTCAGCACCATACCGCGTTGCCGCTGCCGGGCCTCGGCTTCGGATGCGTAGATCGGCTTCCACTCGTCGTGCAGCAGCTCATCGGTCTGCGTAAACGGCGTCTCCGAGTTGACAGCTGCGGCGGGGTTGGCCAGATACGCAACGTCCCATCGGCAGCGCCGGTGACGGTTGAATGGATACGATCCGGGCACGTTTCCATGGAGCACAATCTTGGTGGCCACGAGCCGGTCGGGGAACTCCGTCTTTAGCGGCCGCTCGGGGATGGCTCCTGCACTGGAGTCGCCAGCTGCGTCGTAGTCACCGCCACTTCCGGTGCTGTTGTAGCCGTCGCCGTTTGCACCCTTGTTCAAAGCTCTCTGCGGTCCTCTGGCTGTTCCCGCCGCTGACTGTGAGAGTGGCAGCCGAGAGGGCGCCACCGGAGTCGACACCAGCACGTCAAAGCCGAGGTAGAAGTAGTTGAAGAAACACTCGCCCGACACGTTTCCGGCAAACTCGTCTTCGATGGCCTCCTCGTCCGAGTCGTCTTCCGATGCCGTCGGTGCCGACGACTGGTCCGTATCCGTCAAATGGTCGGTGTCCTGCCGACGCCGATGCAATGGGTCGGTGCCGGCACTGCTGCCGCTGATGCCACCAATGCCGCTGCCGTTGGGCCGTGACCGGCTGCTGCTGGCCGTGCGGATCTTGTGGATGTACATGCGCTGGTCGCTTTTGCGGTAGATGGCGTCGGGAGGCCCAAGCTCTGCTACTAGCTCTTGGGGGGTCGTCTCTCCTAGAAAGATCCAGAACGCCGACTGTGCCGACGCCCAGCGGCGGAAGAGCTGCAGCTGTCCGCCGCCGTGGATCCGGACCAGCGAGATCTCATCGGGCGATAGGTCCTTGCCCTTGGCCAACGGGGCAAATGTCTTGAGAGATGGCAGAATCTCCGTCCACAGATTCTCGCGGGCTTGGGCCCACGACTCTCCGCTGAAGACTGCCATAGACAGGGCCGCCAGGTTGCTCGGCGTCGACAGAAGCGAGACCACGTCTTTTCCAGGCACGTAAGTAGACTGTGCCATCGGAAATGTAAAGGCAACGCCGGGGTACGATAGAACGTAGGTGCCAGGTGCACCCCCGATTTCATTCTCATCACCTGGCACAAACTCTCCATCATAAGTCGGGCCCAAGAAGCGCGAGTAAATGTGGCGGAACGTCGGTCCGCCAGACGAGGCGGGCGATTCGCCAAAACCGGCGCCGCTGTAGCTGCTACCACCTTGAGGGGTTGGCTTGACGAGATCACGGTCCTTGTTTTGCTCTCGGAAGAAGATGTGGTTTTTGGTGAAGTCGAGTACCTCGATCAGCCGCAGTCGTTGTTCCGGCCCATCAAAGCGAAGGCGAATCCCATTGGCAGGAAGAGTGAGAACCACGGGCTCTTTGATCGGCTCGGTCGGAGAGTAGGCAAGATCGAGCTTCGGAAATCGCTGCGGTTCCGCCTTGAGGCGAGTCAAGATATCGTGAAGAGATGCACCGAGAACTATGCATAGCCAGCCGAGTTAGATCTCATCATGCCCCTGGTCGCCTACACTGCCCCCTGCACGGGCTACCATCCCCGAATGAACTCACCTAGGAAGCCAAGCGCTCTCCCAGCGTGAAGCTGGGCCGTGAAGAGCGACATGGTGAAGCAGAGTCCAGCTGGCACACCAGGATAGCTGTTCGGCTATCAGTGAGACGAATACAGAGAAAAGAGGCGACGATAAGCATCCATGGGTGATAGCGCTTTAGATCGTGTTGCTAGACCCCGTTGAGCTATTTGTAGCATAAAAGTAACAAGAAAAGAAATACGGCAGGCAACTGTTGAGCCTAGGCCGGCATACAGTCGAGATGGCGATGGCGATGGCGTTCTGTTCTGTCTCTTCCAAGTCCGGCGCTGGAGTCACCCTGATAGGCTTCCTCGTGACACCTGGACCAAAGCTGTGGCGGGGCACCTGGAACGTCATCTGCAGCGGTCACAGCGCGTCAGGCGGGGGGCTAGCGCTACACCGTTTTAGGCGCCTCGAGATAGCGGATTAGGTGTGTCTGAGGCGCCGTTGCTGGGCCAATACACATCCCCACACTAGCCAATCGCCGTCGGCGCCACAGCGGCTGTCCACTAAGAATCCTCCGTGGTGCTACTTTGTTTGCCGGAATGTCAACAATACCCTGCCGCTCTCTCCCAGTACCGTTCCGTCACGCTATCTGGGCTAACAGGCAAGCTTCAGCAAGGGGCCCTGCATACTTTTGGAGATGCTTAGTTTCTTGTCGCAAAAGGATTTGCTTGTCAAACATCTGTACACCGCGATTTTGCGTCTCCGCTGCTTGTTACTTTTGCTTCTTTGTTTAGCTTTCAATTCACCGGAGCCAGATATCAACCCAGAATCTTCTAATACTCCGACCTCACAACAAACGTAGCAGACTCTTCTGCTCGCCCGCTTTCATGGCTCTCGCACGAGAGCAGCCTTTGCGGAGGGGCACCAATGCATCAACCATGATGCCGGCTCCGCGCTCCAGCAATATGCCTCGCCCCGGCGTGCGCCAAACACGAAGAATATCAACAGCAAGACACCAGCCGAGCATGTCTGCTTTCTCAACAGCAGCAGCTCTGGCAGCACGCATAGGCCGAGCTGGCGCGGCCTCGCCGGCCGACTCCGTCATGTCTATCGCTACTTCGGTGGCTGCGGGAACGAAGCGCAAGGAGCGTGATTTTGAGACCGAGCCCGTCGTGACAGGCGAGGAAACCAACATCAACGTCGTCGTGCGCTGCCGAGGCCGCAACGAGCGCGAAGTCCGCGAGAATAGTGCTGTGGTCGCTACCACAGACGGCGCCAAGGGCAAGACGATTGATCTGTCCATGGGACCCAACGCGTTGAGCAACAAGACATACAACTTTGACCGCGTATTCTCGCCAGCTGCCGATCAGGGCATGGTTTTTGACGATGTTGTCAAGCCTATCTTGGACGAGGTGCGTGCATAGGCTCTGCACATGCTATTTGATTTGCTGCTCGATGTTTGTGTTGGCTGACGCGGTGTTGCTCTCTCCTCGAACAGATGCTGGCCGGCTTTAATTGCACTATTTTTGCGTACGGACAGACCGGCACAGGCAAAACATACACTATGTCTGGCGACATGACCGAGACTTTGGGATTTCTGTCCGATGCAGCCGGGATTATTCCTCGCGTGCTGCAGTCACTTTTCCACAAGCTCGAGGCCAACGATCCCGACAACAGCGTCGTCCGCTGCTCGTTCATCGAACTATACAACGAAGAACTGCGAGACCTGCTCTCTCCAGACGCCGACGGCAACAGCAACTCCAAGCTCAAGATCTATGACGACAACTCTCGCAAGGGCCATGCTACTACCATGGTCCAAGGCATGGAGGAGCGCCATATTGCATCTGCAGCGGAGGGCATCAAGCGGCTGCAGGAAGGCAGTCTTCGTCGACAGGTTGCAGCCACAAAATGCAACGATCTCAGCAGTCGCAGTCACACCGTCTTCACCATCACAGTGCAAACCAAACATATTGCGGAAAACGGGGAGGACTTCTTCAGCACCGGCAAACTCAACCTCGTCGACTTGGCGGGCAGCGAGAACATCCAGCGATCCGGAGCAGAGAACAAACGCGCGGCCGAAGCAGGGCTCATCAACAAGAGTCTGCTGACGCTTGGGCGAGTCATCAATGCCCTCGTCGACCGCACTACCCATGTACCATACCGCGAATCGAAGCTGACTCGGCTGCTGCAAGACTCGCTCGGTGGCCGCACCAAGACTTGCATTATTGCCACGATTTCCACTGCCAAGAGCAACCTCGAGGAGACCATCTCCACGCTCGACTATGCTTTCCGGGCAAAGAATATTAGGAACAAACCCCAGGTCAACCAACTGCTCAACAAGAAGACGCTGCTGCGCGAGTTCACCGCCGAGATCGAAAAGCTCAAGAGCGAACTCATCCTGACCCGGCAACGCCACGGTGTCTACCTCTCAAATGAGGCGTATGAGGAGATGACGGTGCAGAGCGAGTCGCGCCGCATCTTGGCTGATGAACAAGCTGCTAAGATGGAGACCATGGAGAACAACCTCAGGAACAAGCTTCAGGAACTCTTGGACTTGACGGCGAACTTTATGGGTCTCAAAAAGGAGCACGAAGGGCTGAAGATTGAATTAGATGAAACAAAAGAGGTGCTGGACCAGACAGAATTGGTTCTCGCCGCCACTCGGAAATCACTGGCCGACGAAACTCTGATCCGCGAGGCACACCAAGCGACAGAGGAGAAACTGGCGGAAATCGGCGGCGAGCTGATCACCACGCTCAACCGGACCGTTGACGATATCAGCGGCCTTCGTGCGAAGAACAGACGCAAATCGGACCTTCAAGGCGTCAACCGTAATGTCTGGGCTGGGGCACAGGCCCAAGTGGCTGAAGTGACGAAGCTCGTGGAAACGCGCATCGATGGATTGCGAGCCTCGCAGGAGCAGCATATCTCAGCCATCTCTCAGCGTATGCACAGCTTTGTGAAGGACGGCCAGCAGAGTCTTTTGTCTACCCAGACCCTTCTCGGCCAAAGCCTTTCAACCTTTGAAGCATCAAAGAGCGAGCTGCTAGAACAGCAGAGTGCATCCAAGGAGGACATGGATGCAGTTCTCCAAGAGATTCGCGTGGTGCGCGACCATATTCAAAAGCAAGTGGGAGAGAGTCTGCAGGAAATTGCGTCTGCAGCAGAGCGGATAGCTAAGGATGTCTTGGTTGAGCTGGACACCTTCCATAACCAGGTAAGCCACTAATGTTGTGCTAAGCCGGCTCGTCTTTTTTCTTGGACAACTGCTCACTCCCAACAGCTCCATGCATCTTATAGCACTCTAGGGAAGGACTTCAAGAATATATTCGAAGATACCCTGAGACACATGAGCTCTCAGAGAACGGAGTCGGGTATTCTGCGGAAGCAAGTTGAGACAATGGGCCAAGACTCGGTAGAGAGCAGCAGAACCGTTTCAACGCAGATACAGGCGGCCGTGGAAGAAGAGCGGAAACTGGCAGCGGAGGACAGGCAACGGCTTTTGGCCCAGATCGGTAACCTCATCAGTGCTCAGGCCGAGAAACAAGAACTTCGGTTTGCTGCCAAGGCGGACGGCATCCGCAACACGCTTTCCACGTCAGTACAGTCTCTGGAGGGCGGCCTTTCGGCTTATTCCGAGGGCATGACTGCCTGGAATTCGGCTGGCGATCAGTTCGTCCAAGATGTCAGCAAGTCGCGGGATGCTCTGAAAGCCAAGCTCAAAGACGACTGGACGGTAAGTTCTGGTGATCACAGCCCTTTTGTGGCCAATCGATTGCTAATTAGCCTCCCTCTCATATTAGGCTGCCAACGAGCATAGCACTTCTATCCAAAGCACGACGAAGTCGGTTCATGCCGAGACAGTGCGCGTGGTGGACGAGCAGAAGGAAGATCTGGACGTGAAGATGCAAGATTTGGATGCTATTGTCGCCCGAGCCACATCCCAAAACGAAGAACACTTTGCCCAGCACGACGAGTCGATGTCGAGGCTAGCAGACACCGTGACAACTTGCATGACGGATGTCTCTGCGACGACCCAGCAAACGATCACGCGAACAGAGGGCCTTGAGGTGGATGTTGACGCACAGGTGACTGAGCTCAAGAAGGGCCTGGAGCCAGTCAACAGCACGCTTCGCCAGCCTCTGAACGATCTGCGTGCCAATGTCGGAAGCACAACCCTTCGTGAATATATTGCCACAGGAGACACGCCGGAGAAGGTGAAATACGCGTATCCGCTCGATCTTCCACGGACCCTGTCGCACGATGCGGTCATTTCTGGCGTTACCGATGGTGCCAGCGGTGTTGATGACATCCTCGGCATCACCACGATTTCGCCAAGCAAAAAGGCAGCGGCCAATCCAGTGGTGCCAGCTATTTTCAACGACCTAGAAACCCCAGAGCACACTCAATCGCCACCGAGACCGCAATCATCTGGCGATGGCGCTGCTTCTGTGCTGCCGAGCATCAGCTTGCGAGAAGTCAACCCGAACCTCACGACCGGATCGAGTATGTTCGAACCAGGCGCGAGCACGCTGCCGTTGCCGAGCGCGAGTGGCCTGTCCAGCAGCCTTTCGAACACAGCTGCGGTAGACAGCATAGAAGTGGCATCTAGCAAAGACAGCGGAAATCATACTTTGCCGTTGTTCCGGCGGAGCACACGTCAACCGCCACAGAAACTGGCTAAGACGCACAAGAATTCTATGATGGCCGTGGACGGACGGGAGAACGTGCCACCTTCAGCTTTTGTGCAGAGCACTTCGAGGAGAAGAAGTGCTCGTCTCAAGTAATAAGCGAGCGCACACCGCTCTGTTTCTTGGGCACTTTCATATAATATATTCGGGCCTTTGTGGCATCATGGAGGTGTATTGGCGTCGAGACAATGGGGACAGGGGGCAGTTTTGGTTACTTTGTGGGAGTGCTCATTGGAAATAAGGATCGGGTTTTGTGGCTTTTTTGCGATGATAATATCAGCCTCGTTGTGCAATTCCAACTATTGTTTGATACCCCAATGACAAGGCAGGCACAACCCTACGTCGGCTTGGATAGCTTAAAATGGAAGTTTTTGGTTGACTGGACCTTCAATGCGAGTGAGATTTGCCCCACTACAAAATAGTTACATCATATTTTTGGTTCTCAAAGAACACGAACATACTTTGGCGAGCTGCAACTATCCAACTTCCATCAATAATCTGCCTACAATCTACAGTGCCGCGATGGAAGTTCAGAGGTGATTAGAGCTATGTCTACAGCCTAGTAGCGCAGAGTCAGTGCCTTCAAAGGGCAGCCCTCCATGTCGCGCACGCCGATTATCGCCGCTCTCAAAACTGCTGCAAAACCACGTCGTCTCCGAAGGCAACTTTCTGGTATCCCTGGCCACGTTGGCATCTCAGGACAAGCTCTCTTGTGCCCTCTGCTTTCAGCACGACCAGCTTGCCATCAACGCCTCTTTTACCACCAGGATAGCTGGCACTACCCACGAGAAAGGACCATGTCGTCGTCAACGGCGCCTCCTGCGCCAGTTTTGACGGCTTCTGCATTCACCAGCATGCCGCGCACCTACGAAAACGCACTGTATCTCCTGTCGCTGCTCTCAACAAACCGCGATGTGACGGCGCTCTTCGAGGTCTCAGATGCCGTAGCCACAGCCACAGACCTCAACGCTGTGGCTATCCCAGAAGTGCTGGCTTGGATGGGCCGAGCCGGCTACCCTGACCTACAGCATGATCTGAAGTCTCTGCGCTGTGTGCACATTGCTGGGACCAAGGGCAAGGGATCTGTGTCGGCGTTTGTCACGGCCGCGCTGGTGGCGGCCTCGCACGCTGCTCCTGTGGAAGTCGGCCGTGTGGGCACCTACCTCTCGCCGCACGTTGTCTCGGTGCGAGAACGCATATGGCTCGATGGCCAGCCCATCAGCCGCGAGCTGTTTGCGAAGTACGCCTTTGAGATGTGGGAGCGCCTGAGCCTCGCGGCTGCCAAGGCCCAGCCGCCCGACCCCAACCCTTACGGTCCCCATACCAAGCCATTCTACTTCCGTTTCCTGACGCTGATGGCGCTACACGTTTTTGTGAGCGAGAGCATCCGGACCGCCGTGATTGAGTGCGGTATTGGCGGCGAGTACGATGCTACAAATATTCTGCCTGCATCATCCGTCACCGCAGCAGCTGTGACACGACTCGGCATCGACCACGTCGCCATGCTGGGGCGGACCATTGACGAAATCGCGTGGCATAAGTCAGGCATTTTCAAGCCTGGCGTGGCTGCCTTTACCATTCAGCAAGGATTCTCAAAAGGGAGTGCCAATCCTGGTGTTCAAGAGTCTAGCAGCCAGGAAGCTGTTGCTCTGGCTGTACTTCGTGCTCGTGCTGCCGAAAAGAAAGCCTCTGCGCTGAATGTGGTTCCCAGCGATGCTGTTGAGCGGTGGGAAGGTATTTCTGATGCGGCTCTGCCTGGGCCATTTCAAAAATATAACATGGCACTGGCAGTGGCTGTTGCACGCCATCATTTGAAAGTTGTCGGAGCCGTCGGTGCAGATGAAAGCAACTCTGATGACCTTGACCCTGCAACAATGCCTCCCCACTTTCGAGACGCTCTCGCGAAAGCTACTCTACGTGGTAGATGCGAAGTTGCACGAGATAGCAGAGCAGATGCCAGCAGCAGTGCAGCCCAAGTTGAATGGCTGGTTGACGGTGCCCACACATCTGACAGTCTAGGCGATGTGGCACGTTTCTTTGTTCAGAAGGAGGCATGGCTTGACACAAAATCACCTGGGGAGAACCTTTCGTCCTATCGAGTTCTCCTGTTCAGTGTGCGTGATCGCAATGCTAGCGGCCTTGTTCGTGCCGTTTTGGATGGAGTGGACAGCTCTGGATATTTCGACGAGGCATGCATTGTGTTTCCATCTGAAGACGAGTTGTCTCGGAAAGCTGCCACAGAGGCCATTGCTGAGGCCAGCCCAAAAACCAAGTGCAGTAGTTGGGATACCGTTTCAGAGGCTGTAAACTACATTCGGAAGCTTGCCAATGGCTCAGCACTAGGGCAACAGCCAATCCAACACTGTCGAGTTCTTGCCACAGGAAGTTTTGTCGTTGCACGCGATGTTCTGAATACGTTAAATGTCGACGTCGAAGAATAGTTTCGTTTTTCAGAGTAGGAAACGCGCAACATGCATGGGCCTATCAATTACGATCTTTTTATATATGTTATTCAGTAGTCTGCTCTTCTTGGAAATGGACAGGGAGAGATTTTGTATGGAGGCGAAAAGTAATACCCCTCTAGCGAGTGTTAATCGGGGCCAGTTCTGTGCTCGAATTACAGGGAGGCGAAGCGGGCTACTTATATTCATGTACCTGACGACATTCCAAGCAACAAGGCAAGATGGCCGAGCGGTTAAGGCGCTAGCTTCAGGTAACCTGAATACATTCGCAAGAATTTGCTAGTGTGGAAACACGCGTGGGTTCGAGTCCCACTCTTGTCAACATATTTTTTTTGCTTTTGCTTCCTTCATTTTCTTTTTGATCTGTCTATTGTATCTAGCAGGCGTCAAAGTTTGTAGATGGTTTCCAGTGTCTTTCTGGCCTTAATTCGGGTCGCCTGTTTCCTCATCGAAATCAATTCAGCTCATGATCGTTAGAAGCATCTCTCCTAGAGTTTGTGCATCTTGGTCACCACGATGCACCTCGGGAGGTGCTTTATCCAAGTTCATTAGACCATAAACGGCCATTTGTGCAGAGCGTGCCGAATATTCCATGGTGAAGGTCACGTCTCGTTCGATCTCGACAAACTGGCCAAGAAGAGCAATATTCTTACTGCCTCCTGGCAACACCTTTGGCCGGTCTCCCTGCTTGCGAGTGAGGAAGGGACTTCCTATGAATGGCATTAGACATGGAATGGTTTTGACATCGTCCGTTGGCCGGAACTTCTCTGCAATATCCAAGTAGGATAGGAGCTCTTCAAAAATCTCCGCCCCAGTACAGTCCATCATGCGTTTCCGCACAGCCAGGCCTTCTTGATCCGGGTACAAACCGTAGCCCCAAAGAACCCGCACATGATCAGGCTGGTTTGTAAAATATGGCTGGTTGGGCATGGCAATAGACATCATCCACGGACTGTCGCGGAATGTGAGGAGGGGCATGTTGTTTCTGTGGTGAAGCTGGTCGTTGGTGATGAGTTGTGTGCTGAAACTAAGATTGGTGCTGGGGGAAGTAGTGCATTCGGACCACGCTTTGAGTCTGTCGAAGAAGCTGATGGAAGTGCCGGAGAGCGTCACTGTAAAGGAAAGCCACGAAGACTTGGCAGTGCGGCTGTAAAAGGCACTTGGGTTGCCGAAAGAGGCGTAGTGCTCGTTCTTTGCCGGATCGGCGAGAGACGACCAGAATTTCCATACTGGCCCGGGATTTCCGAGGATCTCGTTCTGGGTTGGTAGTGGTGGGGGTGCTGTATCATTGCTCCCGAATTTGGCTCCCGACGTCATGGAGCCGAGCGTAATAAACACGATATCGTCCTGGCCAAGCACGATGGTCTCTTCGACTTTCTTCGAAGATTGCATTATATGAAGCTTTTGCACGGCAATGCCGTTTCCGGGTTCAAACACAACGTCAGACACTTGTGTGCCTTGATGCATTTCTTGTCAGCCGGAATAGCACACTCCAATCGGCAATGGGGTACAGCAGACTGACCATAGTGAAACTGAACCCCGAGATCACGGAGGTATTTCTCCATCGGCAGGATGATGCACTCATAGTCGTTAATCGGTGCGTGGTCAATGCCCTCCAAGGTGGTGATATGGGAGAACTCGTGCAAGAAGCGAAGGAGGTAGCGCCGAAACTCCACGGCGCTGTGCCACGGCTGAAACCCGTAGAGGCTAGCCCACACGTCCCAGAACTTTGACTCGAAGAATTCGGGCCGGAAATGCGCCTGGATCTCGCCGGCGCCGACTTTCTCTTCGGGCTCTAGAATCAGCCCCAGCAGCCCCATCTTCTCCTCCTGGAGCAGGCCCATGCTCCGAACATCGACGACTTCTGGGCCGTGAGAGCCAATGGCCACCAGCCTTGCTGGGATGTGGCTGATCTGCGGGCCGCTGCCGCTCGTCGAGCTCGAAGCGGTGGAGCAGCCGTCTTCGAGCTGCGTCACAAAACTGCTGGCGTCGTCTGGCGTCGCTGATGGAGCTTTGCCCTTGACATCGTCGAGCACCGTGTTCCCCATGTTTCTGGCCGAGGGCACTTTGGCCAGGGTGTCGTAGAGACAGCGATAGGAAAAGTTGAGCTTGCGGGCAGCTAATACGGTGTAGCCGCGCTTCCAGTTGTCATCGGTATTACTGCTGCCGCCTCGCCCCATAGAGCCACCAGGGGCTGGCGAAGCTTCAATAACATGAATCTGTTCAGGCGGCACGCCGGCATCATGGTGTAAGTGAACCGCGGCCACGAGCGAGGCAATGCCGCCGCCGACGAGATAGGCATTGGTCTGTTGGGCCACCCGTTTGACCATACTAGGAAATATGGGCGAATGCCAAGAAGAGAAAAAAATAAGAGGCTCAATCTAGCATCTGCGGCCCTTTCTGGGTGTTGGGGCAGGTCTTATAAGAAATCGCCCCCAATCTTGGTGGGCCATCCAAACTAAAAAGAAAGGCTTGGATCAGAAGTTTATCAAAATGCGACGTTTTTCTGCAGTGGGTAGCCCTTCTCCATTGTCCCTATCTACATCCCGGCCTGTTCCCCACGACATCTATGTTGCTACCCACAAATGTTTATTGTGCATAGTGGGCATTCAGGGCTCGGGCTTGCCGATTTGGGCGTTTCCGTTGAGAAAAGACTGCATCCAGTGCACAAGCATTGCTGAAAATGCCAGGTCCAAGCGAGCCGTTGGGGTGCCGAGACAGACAAGTCTGGGTTCGAGAAGGACGGGGCGAGCAGGGCATGGCAGAAATCGTATGATGTAGGCGTGGTTTTATACCAGTATGGGTATTTTAGCACCACAAATCTAGACAAGGCACGGCGTTTCCCGCTGACACCAGGATAGGCGCTAGTGCGAGGCGACCTCGAGTATACACACTGAACGGCTTGGGGTTGGCCAAAGCTGGCATGACGCAGGTGTTGCTGGGTCATTTGAAGATGAGGACTATTCGCGTTCATATCGATACCTTTGATGTTCAAGCCACTAAATACAGGGCATAGCGTCTACCTCGTGGGTCTGTCTTAGTGGACAGCTGAAGACTGGAAAGAACACAGAATTCGCATAAACATATAGCCGCATACGGCCAGTTAGACCTAGTATAATTGGATGAGCTTTGAAACGGTCGTCTAGCGAGTTTCTAAGCTCTGGGCTCGGCCGGAAGAGCGGTGCCGTAAAGGAAGCTAATAGCAGCCGAAGGGTGTTGAATGATAGTTGCTATTGCGGGGTTACAAATGCCGTCATCGTGTTTGGCAGCCAACCGCCGAGTTCGGCCAGTTCGTCAACGGTTGATAGCGTCGGCAGCTGTAAACTAATATGGACTTGGATGGAAGCTATTTATACGGAGGGCTGTCAAGAGTTCGATGAGACACAATCTCGTGCTATTCGAATGGCTCGAGCCTGACCCTGGTGTTTTCCTACATTATCATCTGTTTGCTGCATCGGGCTGCAGTTGCTATGGCGCCCATCAAAATTGCCGTCCTTGACGACTACAGCGGCCATTCCGCGGCCATTTTCGAGACTCTCGATGCAACCAAGTATGAATTGAGCTATTTCAAAGACACGCTTTTGCCATACAACCACCCGAACACACCGCAAGATGAGAAGGACAGGCTTGTGCAGAGGCTTCTGCCCTTTGAGATTATCTGTATGTAATTTGGATTCGTACAGATCCAGATTATTGTGTCTCGTCTGCATACTAATTCTCGGCCTAGCTACGATGCGCGAACGAACCCCCTTCCCCGCAGAGCTCGTTGAGAAGCTCACCAATCTTAAACTGCTGTTGACCACTGGCACGCGGAACTTGGGGCTGGACCTGGCGGCTTTCAAGAAGCTAGGCGTTCCTGTCGCCGGTGCTGCTGATCGAGGAGGACCAGTGGGAGGGCCTGATAGCACGACGCAGCACATCATCGCCATGATTCTAGGAGTGGCGCGCAACCTGGCGGCAGACGACATCTCCGTCAAAACCGGCGGCTGGCAAACAGACCTAGCATTTGGGCTGCCCGGGAAGGTGTATGGAGTGGTTGGCTTGGGAAGACTCGGCACGACAACAGCCAAGATTTTGCACCAAGCCTTCAATATGAAGGTCATCGCCTGGAGTCCCAACATCTCCCAAGAAAAGGCCGATGCGCAGGCCAAAGCGGCCGGGTTGCCTGTCGAAGACAGTAATGGGGAGAAGACGTTCAAAGCGGTCAGCCGTGAAGAGCTATTCCGGTCTGCCGACGTCCTCGCGATTCATGTTCCGTTGTCTGATAGATCGCGGGGCCTGATCACGAAAGAGGACCTAGTGCTTCTGAAGAAGGACTCCATCTTTGTCAACACGGCACGAGGACCGATTGTGGTCGAGGAGGACCTGTTGGACGTGCTGGAAGAGGGCCGCATTGCGCGTGCAGCTCTTGACGTTTTCGACATTGAGCCGCTTCCAGCGAGCAGCCGCTGGAGAACGACGAAATGGGGCCAAGAGGGACGCAGCCAGGTGCTACTATCGCCGCATATGGGTTATGGCGAGAGCGTGATAATCCAAAAGTGGTACCAGACACAGGTGCGGAACATTCTGCTGTGGGAGAAGGGAAAAGAGCTGGAGGCGCGCTTGATTTAAACTCGAGAGTGTTTGTCGAGAGAAATACATGCTGTGGGATAAGTAAAAACAATGCGACACTCTTGCCCAGTTGCCTATTCAACGCTGCTTTGCTCTGGGTGGCTGTTTCCCTCTTTCATCATGCGCAAGTACTCCGTAGTATGTCGTACAAGATAGAAATCAAATGATCTAAACAAAGGTTTGGGGTAAAGAGCGACAGCAACAATCGACTCGTCCGATTCTTCCACATAGCTCAAATGTGCACATCGGCTGCGATCTGAGAATAAGAAAAGACCATGCCGTTTCAACACCTGTGCTGGAACATAGTTCCAATGCGAGGTTCTTTGAGCGAAGCTTGGCCATCTGTTCCACAGCCAAATTACGAGAGAATTGGATACGGTACATTTTGCGGTTCTGTATTGACCACCTCTTCGCCTCTGCACTACTAATGGCATTCAATCTCTGTAGGCCGCAGCCCGAGCTGAATTGCATCGACCCCCGCGATGAATACGCATCGGTGGTACCAGCAAGAGCCATATTTGCGAACCCGGCCGCATTTGGCACCATTTGATGCCCCCTACCAGCCCTACTACCAGTGGAACAGATCGAGCACCGGTTCTGGCGAGCCGCCTCCTGATGAGCCTCGATTTGTTTGGCAGCCAAGGCCCTTGCCAGAAAGATACTATTTGTGGGAGCCAGCACCGGTGGCCCCGGAGAACCGCCAGCCGCAGAGATTCGAGACGGCTCGAAGGATCCCTGATGTTTGGCGGAGACTTCCCAGCGGCTACGAAAGTAGAAGCCATGGCCATGCTCAGCATGAGCAGCTAGTATTCTATTATCGAGACACGAGTGGTATGCTTGAGAACGAAGCGCCAAGTGCAGCCGCTGCGGCGTTCGTGCCATCTGCATCGCATACATCGTATGCATCGTGCACAACCGGCGAGACAGCACACGTGGTGTACCAAGCCATGCGCCGGGGAGTACTGCCAAAGAGCCCTCCCGGTCGGCCCAAAACCGTGGCTGCAGAGTCGGCACCACCAGCGCCGGTAGCTGTGTCAGCACCGCCAACAGCTCCAGCTCCGCCAACACCGCCAGCACCGCCAGCTTCGCAAGAGCCTTGCATCAAACGCGAAACGGAGCCTGGGAGGGACGGGGGAGCTGCTCGCACAGCTTTGGTGCCCCAATCGGCCAATATTCTGGCCGCTGATACAGCTCCCCAAGCCCCTAAAGTGCCACAGAAGCAGATTGCCCAGGAGGCAGCATCGGCCGGTATGGTGAAAAGACTCCGACAAAAACTAGGGGCTGAGAGCCAGCTGCGCGGGTTCAATCCAGCATATGGTCGAAATGCGGCAAAAACACGGATCCAGTCGGTCAAGGTCAAGGGCAACACGTTTGTTCGGGACAACAACTGCCCAAACTACGAGGAAAGCGTGTCGAACATACTGAACAGAGCTCTGCATTTGGTCCGTACATGGCCTCTATCGTCAAAATCAAGGAAGAAATGGCAGGTTTCAGTCCGAAACCAGCAGAAGCAACAGCCAGGAGGAAGCAAGTGAGAGCCACGGGGGTGATAGCATGGATGTGTCTTCGAAATAGCCAGCTGTTGGAGTGCGCACTTTAGGTGCCAAAATAATTCGTTATGGGTTCTTATTTGTACTTTAGGGCTTAGCTACAGATAATAAAGTGTTACATATACAATGCGTGAAGTATGTACAACGGACAACAAGCCACGGCGCATCCCCCCCTCATAAACGGCTGGGCATTCTGCTGGCACCGTCTAACCGGATGACAACGCCGTTGAGCATAGGGTTCTCGATGGCCTGTCGGACCAGCAAGGCAAACTCCTCGGCCTTGCCGGACCTCTTGGGAAATTCCATGCTCTTGAGCAGGCTCTGCCGCACCTTGTCTGACAGGAGGCTGGTCATGTTGGTCTCAAACATGCTGGGGGCAATGGTGACGACCCGGATGCCATGGCGAGACAGATCGCGTGCCATGGGCAGCGTCATGGACGCGACAGCGCCCTTGGACGCGGCATAGGCGACCTGGCCCATTTGGCCCTCAAAAGCCGCCGAGCTGGCCACCATCACCACGACGCCCCGTTCGCCGTCGGGCCCGTCAGGAGCGCCCACGGTCGCGCCCTGCGCCTCGTCGCCGCTGATGCTGGCTCCAGCCATGTACGGCAGGACTTGGCGCACGAGATCCACGGTGCCGCGCAGGTTGATGTTGAGCACAAAGTCAAAGCTGTCCAGCGACACCGGCTGCAGCTTGCTGTCCAGAATTAGCCCTGGGTTGCCGATGCCTGCCGCCGGCACCACGCCGCCCAGCGGCTGGCCTGTCTTGGCTGCCCATTGGACAGCGCCCTGCACAGCCGCTGTGATGCTCGCTGTGTCGGTTACGTCGGCCACGAAAAACCTGGCCGCAGCGTCGCCGCCCAGCTCTCGGGCGGTGGCTTGGCCAGCCTCCTCGTTGAGGTCGAGCAAGGCGACAGCGCCCCCCTGCGCGCGCAGGTCTCGGGCAACGGCTCGACCTAGTCCAGAGGCCCTGATTGGCAGAAACGTCAGCACCGTCGGGCGCACAACTACACAAAAAAATGTGGCGTATGTAGTAGCTTGAGACGAAAGGCAGTGAAACAGGTCGGAAGAATGCTTACCCGCCAGAAATGATAAATGTCCGGCCGCTGATTTTCATGCTGGAAATGTTCGAATGCCTATGCGATGGCAGAAAAATACAGAATCGGCATGCAAAGCGTCTCGTCGTGTGAAAAGAGCGGTTGCTTCGCGAGCAACAAAGCCGGCATCCTTGTACCGTACTTTTGCGCCTGTAGTCACGCAAGTTCGTAGTAGAGCTGCCGATGTGCCTCGGCGCAACTGTAAATTACCGTGTACGGCAGTAATAGAGTACACACTAACACGCAACAGGACTAGTGTGTGCAGCATGTGTTATGTGTCGTATACTAATGGCCATGCTCCATAGCTGACTACTCCGTACAGGTACGTCGTAAGTGGGACCCCCCCTTTATGGACCACCCCCCCTTCTGGACCACCAATTCTCAGTTATAGACTCAAAAAACCAAATACTTTCAAAATTTTATAGAAAGCTCAAAACACGTCTAAATTACACATTTTCGGGCTCATTCTGATCCTCATCTTCGCTGCTATCTACCAGTAAAACCACGTCTTCACCCGCTGCTATTTGGGACTGCTGGATGTGCCAAACCGTAGCAAACTTGGAATTAGGGCTTGTTTCCACCTTCTTTCTTTTTCTTGGCTGTAGAGACGTAATTGTGGCCTTCAGCGTCTCGATTTTTCGTTTCTAAATCACTGATTTATATATCTTTTCGTTATAAGCTTTCCGAAGCTTTTGGAAAAAAGAGCGTGTTGTGGCCGAACCCCCTTCCAACTGTTGGAACTTGTTAATCTGTTAAAACAGATCTCGCGACCGCTTTGGTGTATCCCAAATAATTATAAAGGGATGGAAAGTACTGTCGGAGAAAGCTGTTAAAGAGCTGATTTCGGTAATATGTGAATTATTTAGTGTCGATGGCTCGTTGTTAGTTGGTAAAGTAAAAGGGCTTATAAGTGGTTTTTTTACATTTACAAGTTAAAGGCCGGTAGATCTCTAACCACTTTACACATTTTTAACTGTAATTACTATTGCCCGAGCAGAGAAATAACTCTTTAAAAAAGTCCGTTTACTAACAAAGACTTTTATGTTGTCACTACTTATTTTTTCCATCTTTTTTCGAAAAACCGCTTTTAAAGGAGAAAAAATAGTAAAATTAAAAGGTTAAAAGACGTAAAAGACGTGAGAAGGTAAAAAAAAAAGGAATATATTATTTTTAAAGTAAAGCTTTATAAATTCATCCTTTTCGTAACTTTTATAACCATTTACAATTAAAAGTCTAGCCTCTTTTTTTTACGTTAACGTGAAATAAAAAATAAAAACGTTTCGTAACCACTTTAAACTCGTATTATTCGTTGTTCACCCATTTTCAATAGTAGTAAACTACCAAGTATTAAATTTTTTTAATTTATTTAAAAACTACTATTATTATACCGTTTTACCTTTAAAAATAACTAAAAAAAAAAAAATATTTACCCGTTATAAAAATACACTTTATTGTAAAGGTTTAAAAACGGTAGTCAACGTGTTTCTTTCGTACTTTCGTCTTTACAGCAGTTTCAAGTATATAAAAAAGGTCGCTTTAACCAAAACTAAAGCCTGTTTCGTCCATATTCCATTTATTTTATAGTGTTATCACGCGTAACTTTAAAATAGTAAACCGATGAAACCAAGTTTTAATTACGTTAGTAAACGCTCCGTTAACTCTTTTCACATCGATAAACTTGCTTTTTTACACTTTAATTAAAGGATTTCGACGTAAAAAGACTTTTAACCAGTTTTTCTTAAAAGTATAAAGCTGTCCGGGCGTCTTAGGCGCTTTAAACAAACTAGCAGCAATTGTCCGTACTTAACTGTGCGTTAAAGAAAGGCATAAAGCCCCCTATACACAAATCCAGCCTTCCAATTACTTCTCTTAAGTTGCAAAAAGCTTCTAAAAAGGCTCAAACGCAAGCCTACGCGGTTGTACGCCCTGCACGCGGTGAAGGAGAGTTAAACGTGGAATTCCGTACTGGAAAGAGGCTTTTCGAAAAGAGACGCCGTTTGCGATCGCTTCGAGCGCTTTCTT